>JAUKPP010269072.1:0-11333 GCA_032273245.1 Phyllaplysia taylori
GAGGAGAGGAGGGGTGGATGGGAATGGATAGACTGGGGGTGGGGGTGGGGGGGGGTGGATGGGAATGGATAGACTGAGGGGGGGGGGGAGAGGGGAAATGGTGTCCGCATGTCCTACACATCCACTGTACAGGGACCGCATAGGAACTCTCTGCTTACTAACCATTACACAACAACCCCCCACAAGGTTGAGTCTTAATAGCCTACTATAGGACTCTGTATTCTAGTGCAAGGCCCATAAAACCAAAGCATAGCGACAAACTCAACTCAATTAGGAGTTTAAAGGACCAATTACCAGGAATGATATATCACGCTCTAAACAAACGACATTTTTGCACTGCCCTTTCATGAAACCTTTGCCTTAAGTTTAACAATTAAGGGCTTGTCAAATGGGCGCCATTTGAAACCTTGAAGAACTATCTCCCCGATTGCACTTGCTTCAATGCCATGTTCCCTCTTGTCTGCTTCACAGAATGCAGGCGCCATCATTGGCAAAGGAGGCACCAACATCAATAGACTGAGGAATGATGTAAGTTGTCGACTATCCTCTTAAAGCTCTCGCCTAATGGCTTCATGTTGCTTTGATTTTGATATTTGACTTACTCTAGTGTAAGTGAGGTTGTGTGTGTGTTGGGGGGGGGGGGGGGCTTTGTTTAATCAAGGGCAGGTTGTTGGGAAAGAGGGTATTCTTTTTCCATGAAAGTTGTGAACTGCTGTTGTTCCATGTATCTATGAAAAATTTCGTCTTATCCGCTCCAAATACTTGATCCTCCAGCCCAAACATATCAATTGGAGACCTGCGACAAGTTTACACATGGTGTTCAGTAATTATCTATTACCAGTGATATTTTTTTTCCTTTTCAGCTGATAGCATTCACTTCTTTTTCAATAAACATTAGGGAGGGAAGAAAGGAAAATTTGATAATTTCTCATGCGAATTCACATTCATGAATTTTTAAATTATTTTTTTGTATAAGGATTGGTAAATTTGTGTCCTTATTTTTAAAAATGTATCAGAATAACTAAGTTTCTGAAAAGCTGCTATGAACAATTCTTACTGTATCAATTGATTTTACCTTCTTTTTTTTTAATGAAACAATTATCCAATGCACCATTTCACTTTCAGCAACTAAGCAGTGAGTTGAACTGTAGTTTTATCTGCAGCAATAAAGAGGACGAAAGTAGACCATTAACTGGCCATTTTTTCAGTCTCGGCATAAAGGAAAAATTATGCACCATTTATGCCAATGTCACTGTGTCCACACTGAAGAAAAAAACATGTTGTTGGGTTGCTTATTAGTTTCACATTGTGTCTATTCTATACTATAGTTTTTTTTTTTTTTTTTTTTTTTTTTTTTACTGAAGTGCTGCCTGCTCAGTGAACTTTTATTCACTGATTTCCAGTGTTGGCATGATATTTGCAGGGAAAATCCTTGATGCATAAGAAATGTTGCGTGATATAATGATCTAACTGCCCTGTAGGTCCGTTTCAGATGAAGATTATTTCTACTGAAGACCCTCCTCACTGCCACTTTCTTTAATCAAGTCATAAGTATTCTTTCTCTTTACCTTTGACGTTTTTCTTCACAATGCAGTGATGTCGAAAAGACTTTATACTTTCTGTGCTCTTTTTGCCATTGTTTTTCTTTTCTTTTCTGTCTTTGTTTTCGTTTTTATTTGAACGAGCTTGATCTCTTAATGTGAATACTTTTCCACACTTTCTCGAAATCTCTCATCACCATCAAACCACAACACAACTTCAATCTGGCCCTCGACCCCATGACCCGACCCAACCCTGGGACCCGCCCGTCCGTTCTCCACTACCATTGGTCCTGGCCCTGGCCCCACCCGCAATGATGCAGTACAAAGCCAGTGTTACAGTGCCTGATAGCAACGGTCCCGAACGGTAACCATCCACCCACCCAATCAAATCCCCAGCCATTTTCAATTGTTTTTTTCCTCTCTAAGCAAGCCCTTTTTTTCAATGTTCAAATGAATAGATTTGTTGTCTAAGGCTTTTATTGTGAGCTAGAAGGGGAGGGTTATCATGGCGGGCCATGGAATAGTAGTCCTGAGGAGAATATTGCACTTGTTGTTAGCTCTAGCCTTCTGTGTCAGCACATTGTGTTTTTTTAGTGTACATATGATAGCGCCTCCTATCCATTATCTCAGTAACCCCTCGGCCTATCCACACACCTATCCTAAGCCCACACCATTCTCAACCTGACCACTCCATCCCCTTATCCGGTACCCACATGTCCTCCACCCCACCCCTCCAACCTGGAAAGAGTTATGATGTTGGTTCTGTCTGACTTTAAGCTGCCTGATCTACATTTCATGAGGGACTCTGCTCGAGATGAGATTAGAATGAACATTTTTGTCTAAACTGTAAGAGGCTATAATTTTTGGAAGCAGAATGTGCAACTTTGCTTTGTTTGCAATTGTTGACAATCTGCATCTGGTTACAACACAAGTTATTTCCTGAGCTGAATTGTGAACATGTCACTATCAGGATAGTCCTATGGAATAAAGCTTGCTCTAGATATTGTTTCTGCGCTTAAATGTTAATGCAACTTATCACTTAATGCAACTGAAAATATTTCCCAAGAGCATAGTGCTTTTGGTATAATTTGATAAAAATGTCCAGGCACTGATTTTTCTCCCGCACTTTCTCTCCACCAGTGTCCTTTCCATTGGAGCTGAATTGGGCACTGTCCTGGACATGCTACTGGAGGTTCTGCCCGAGATGGAAGATGTAAGTACTCAGGGCACAAATCTACTCTTCACAAAGGCTTAAATTTGCTGATGCCCAAAGCAACTGCTAAGACTAATAGTGATCATCCAAACTTTTAATGGAGCTGGGATAAGGAAAAGAGAACATTTTTGTTGAAATTAAATTAGGCTTTTGTGACTGATTTGTTAATGGTAGAGAAAAGGTACACTCCTGTTGTTAGGGGCTATACAGTAGGCTCAGAGAGACTTGTGAAGAATAGAGCAAAATTAACAATTTAATTACTGTACATTAAATGCAGTTCATTTTTCAATAGCATGTTCTGAATGGGTCAACTGATAGCAAGAGAAGATTTATTGTTGATTTTTGTTTGAAGCAGGCCCGGAACAAAAGGAGTGATGCTGAGTCGGAGGTGCGCATGATTGTTCATCAGAGTCAAGCAGGCTGCATCATTGGAAGACAAGGATTTAAGGTCAAAGAATTGAGAGAGGTCAGTAGTTTTGAAGGGTGGAACTTGTAACCTATCTTTCCACGCCCAAATTTGCAAAGTGAAATGTTTCTTTTGTGTTAGATGTAGTCATGACTGCTGCTGTAATTTGCCATTTTGTGAAGTATATTGGTTTAATAAAAAAAAAGTTCTTTAGATCACCTACATGCTGTATTAAAATCCTGAGTTTGAAAGATTACAAGAAAAGAGATTCTCATATTTCCGGATGGGCTGTCCTTCGTGATTAGGCTTTTGAGTAACGGAGATCAGCCATTTGTTGAAGCTTTTGTTTCTCTGTGCAGGAACATCAATGGGAAGTGCTGCCTTTGAGTAGATCTATAGCAATCTAATTGCACCAACAGCCACTGGCCTTTGGCTCAACAGTCTTGTATAACCAAATCACTATTGAAATTTAGCATAGCTCTTGAGATACAGCCAACGATGAAGTGCATGAAATGTCCATACTGCCCGAACGTGTGGTCAAAAGTGTCTAATTCAAGGATGTGCTGGACAGCTAGCCAATTCTATATGCAAACACTCATGTTGTCAGGGACACGGATGTAATGACAATGACCCTGTTGCTACTGATCCAGGACAGCAGTGCTCGGACAATGAGTTACAATGTTTTATCACAGCGTCCAATAGCTACTCTGGCAAAGTCTATGATTCATTGATATCACACTTACAACAAATGCATTTGCTGATGCCGAACCCCAAGACACTGTAGCCACTGCTTCCTTTGTTTGCTGTTGTTGAAAACCACGATGCTCAATACCCCTAAGGCGAAGAATGGGATCAGGAGGAGTGGACTCGAAACAAAATAAAAGAACTTGGCCATAAGAATAGCCATGGCAAAAATAGAAAGTGAAATCTTACATAGTGAGATGAAAGGCCTTTGCTTATGTACAGTGTTTCTGTTTCTTTTAGAAGCAACTCAGAGAGCATTGGGAAGCAATATTGTATATTTGAATGCGTAGATCCTGCTAGAGGCTGCTAAAAAGTCAGGTTTTTTTTCTTTTTAAATAAAAAAAAATGTATTTCTAGGATTGCTGTTGTTGTTAATCCAATAACCTTTAAGCCCAATGCAGCAATGTTGCAGAGGAAAGTCATCATAAGTGGTTGTTTGCTGCAGTGTGGATAGAATTCCATTGAAGTGCAGGAAAGCACTTGCAGATTGATGAAGCTGGCTTCAATGCTATTGGCCTTTCCAATGCTATTCTACTCATATGTAGTACACCAGTGTTGTCCAATACAATTTGCCCGTACACACTGATTTGTCCCCATGGGCGGCCAGTATGGAGGTGTTGAAGAGCTGAGACAAGACAAAGCCCATACCTCTGCAATGCTCTACTTCTGAACCATTGCTTTTTAAAATGTTCCAAGGCACAGGATTGCACTGAGCCACTAGAATGTCCTTGGGCAAGAAGATGGTGTTCAGATGCCCTGAAAATTTTGTTGGTCAAAGCTATGATCATCCATTCTATGGCAAGTGTGATTCTTATGTGGATCATGTGGCTAATGTGGCAATAAAATTGTTCAATTGTTTTGTTTTATTATGATTTTGTTTACCGCAGCTTAAGCCTTACGTCACAATAAGATATGCGATTTCGAAAACATTTACAGGTATACCATTTATTAAATCGGTTATGTAAATATGTGCTTTTTTCTTCCAACATTGACCATTGCAAATTTTAAATTGACCATGACTGGCTGATTTGTATTTCAGAAAACTGGGGCAAACATCAAAGTGTTCTCCACCTGCTGCCCCAACTCCACAGACCGAGTTGTTGCCATCACAGGCAAACCTAAAGTGGTGGTGGGCTGCATAGAAGAAATTGTGGAACTGCTGCAACAGGTAAGATCTTCCTCTGGTGTCCGCTGATTCATTTTGCTTTGTCTGTTTCTCCTGGTAAACTAAAACCGTGGAGACCTGTCCTTGAGTTTGGTCAACTTTTTTATAAATGTGGAGGTGAAGAAGTCTTTTCTCACTTGTCTTTAGACCACAGCTTTATAAAGCTTAAGTTAAAAGTCAAGTCTAGTGTAAGAATAAAGGTCATACGGATATGATTTTCATAAAATGGCATCAACCAGGTATGTCCACTATGGACGTGTGGCAGCTGCATGTGCAGCACACTCAAAAGATTCTGCACACTCAAAAGATTCTAAAGCCTGTTTGGTGGTGCCAGATGGCTTTCCTGTTTGCATGATTTCCCTACACGTTGATCAGGTGGAGGAAAGCCTTCTAAAGGGACTTTAGGAAATATGGTAGGATTGCATACACACACACTCAGAGCAAAGTACCGTGAAAATTTAAGCAAGTTGAGAAAGTTTGCCACAAAGACTGGTTCTACTTATGTTTCTAAAATTATTTTTCTTGGTGAAATCATTGATTGATTTTCAGGGCAATTATTCCAATCTGTATTGACTGCTTTCAGCAAGAGTTTGCTCATATGTGTTTGTCTTTTGTATCAGGCTCCACCAAAAGGTCCCATGAATCCATACGACCCATCGTACAGTGATGAGTTCCTGGCTCCTGAGTATGGTGGCTTTATCACTGGGGACATCCGAGCCAGTAAGGGGCTGCCCCGTGGAGCCGCCCCGCCCCCGCGGGGTATGAGAGGAGCCATGCGAGGAGGCAGAATGTAAGACTCTTTATTCTCCTTTCCACTTCCATGACTTTTTGTATGGTTTTTGTCTTTTGTATATGCCCCTCTGACCCCTCCCTCCCCCTTTCCCGTCCATCCACTCATCCTCTCTCATTCCCCTGGAAATCTCCCGTTCCTATGTATGAAACCTGTCCTTTGAAATCAAATTTGCCGTTTTTATTTACTTCAGAAGCCTGCATAAAACATTGCTGCTCTTTTTGGCCCTCAGATCTTGCACCCTGAAGAAATGGTGAAATTTGTTATAGTTTCTAAATAAGGTTCCCGTACAGGCATAAGTGAGATTTACAAGCAAGCTTTCAAGTATAGATGTTTTGCTTAGTTAGGTTCACTTGAGTTGTGGGCTGAATTAATTAAAAGAGTATAGATAGTACAGTGGTCTCTGGCTATCAGCACGCATTACAGTTGCATGATTCATCCAGTACGTCAGCATTGAGACACAAATTTCTTTTCTTTGTAGTCATCACTTGTGATGGATCACACCTAATCTACATGTCTAATAGCACAATCATGGGGCTGTCTAGTTAGGAAAAGATGGCCACACACTCACTCATGCTGCTGGCAACATATGGAAGGGAAGCAAACAAATGTCCTATTCTTTGACAAAAACAATGGCTTTATCTCTTCAATAGAAGCAAGGGTGCAAAGTGTAAGGCAGAATTGAACAAGGATGTGCCAGTGGTAGGCGGGGTGGGTGGGGGGTGGGGTGTATCTTGGTAGATTTATAATGGTGGTTGCCCCTCTACTCTGGCTCAGTTTAGCTCTATGATGCAACCAACAGAAGTATACATGTGAGATGGTTTCCATTGATCATTGATGTAGCTCCTAGTCTGTCAGGGTGGGGTAGGCTAAAACAGCCAAAGTTTCTGGCACCTCTATAAACAACTAACTAAATTTTTTTGAAACGGTCAGGATGGGGGGGAAACAATGGACTGCATTGATTGTCCATTAAATTACTCAAATAGAGCGGGCGAGATTCTCTCCATCCTTAATCTTGATATGTTTGAGCACATGGTAAGCTAAGTGGTTCCAATCTTATTGGTCAGGTGCCTGTGGGTATTGGTTGTGCATGAAGGTGTAGTTTTCCAGCCAATCAATGATGTGGACTGCCCAGAGATCCAGGGAACTCAACAGATGTATTTAGTAGCAGGCTTACTTTGTTCCCCTTGGAGTCGGAGACCACTGTACTGTAGACATCATCTCTTACCAATAGGGCACACCCTCAACTTAAAATCTAATTTAAGCAAGCTTGGGATTTGGGTATAAACCACCATCAGTTGTGCAGGCCAGTATCTCTGATTTCCCCAGGGGTATGGATGCATTTGGGATGGGTGGAGTCTTGGATTTTGGCCGAGGTGGAATGCGTGGTGGCATGCGTGGAGGCATGCGAGGCGGGAAAACCTTTGGCAGTGGCATGGGCGGTGACATGGAGCCAGGCGTAGGCAGAGGGGCAGCTTTTGGCAGAGGGGGATCCATGAGGTGCGTGGAATTGTCACTTTTTGTCTATGCCCATTTTCACACTGCTCAAGTGCCTGCAGTATTCAGTGCTTCCATTGCTCCTTTGCTGAGCAGCTATTGGGTCCACTCTCATCTTACAGAGAAATGCAAGAAGTTACTTCAGGCTTTTCCTTTGATCCATTTGTTTTCCTTGTTGATGCAATTGAGTTTGTTGATCTGTGACTGTCCCCTGATACCTTGGTGGCCCCTCAGGGGTTACTGCAGTCTGTGGGCACTGGCAGTGGAGAATTGACTTGCTAGTCTTGTCCTACTCCATGTGGGACAACTCATGACACCCCCTGGGGCGTTTCTCATTAGTGGGCACTTCGGCACCTTTGCCCCCCTTTGAAGCTCCCTGATGCTCATGCCATGTCACCAGTGCATGCTCTGCTCCTCCCCCTCCCTCATCCATCCTCCATTCATTCTTCCCTCATCCCTCCAACCCTCACCCTCGGCTCGGCTCACTTCATTTCCTATCTGGTGTGGGACACAAAATGCTCTATGTCTATGGAAGCACTGAGTACCTGCTTAGACCCTCGGTTTTTCTCTGGGTTTTTTTTTTATTTAAAAATTTCATTTTTTTCCTATTGTGCTTTTTTTAAAATGATGAAAACCGAGCAGATTGCTTTAGCTGTACAGTGAACCCTTGGTATAATGTTATCCCTTTCTTATTTTCAAATGTTGTTGCGGAGTTACTTGACATCTGAAATTTGAGCAATGAAGAGTAAACTTTGCTGATCTTGGCACATAGTAGAACTTGTGATGGTCTAGTCAAAGTCAAACTAAAGTAATTCAGGGGAAGCTGTTTTGAGAGGTGTATGAGGAAATGACAGGCAGTGCCCTTTCTTCTTTTCATTGAAAAACGTTCTGTAAAGTTGTCTGAGATTAGCTGAAAGTACATTTTACATGTAGATTATAGACATGTCTGTTAGTATGGGTTTACAGAGATGCCAACCACTACGCAAGATACGTATTTTGGACACATTTGGACGCCGATTACGCAGATAGGCAAATTGTGAACAGAATAAGCAAAATAAATACATTGGTTTGGGTGGTAAAACACATAGGAGACTACCAGCACATCCCTGAGGATTTGAAACACTTGAGGTGTGCTTGTGTGAGGGCTCTTCAGGACTAGCCATCAACTTGACTGTACATAGCATCTGTAAATAGTGTAAATAGGTGAAATTTGTTTACAGGGGTTGAATAAAACGCTATGTCAACAACACTTAGTTGAACATTTTAAAATGTTTTACTATTTGAAAAAGAATTTCAGATGCTGTTTGGACACTGCTTTATTCATACTGTGTAGGAATAAGAATTTTTGTTCCAAAATAAGACTTTTTTGGGTGGAATGTAAAGAAAAGCAAATTTAGAGGTTGGCGTCTTTTGATTTAGATGAAAGTGCATTTTACATGTAGATTATAGACACGTCTCTTAGTGAGGGTTTAGCTGAAAGTAGGCATGTCTGTTAGTTCGGGAAAAGTTGACAAGCTGAGAAACGAATGTTTAGCTAGAGACTATGTTGCTTCCAGGGTTTTACAGTTATGTGCTGTTGTTTTGCCTTTTGGTATCCTTTCCTTGTTGTGTTGCCTATCCTACCATGTTGGTGTTCTTTCACTCAAGTATTGTTTCACTCAACTCTGTCCACAGAGGCAACCTGAATGGGAATAACATGGGCCTGGGTCGTGGAGGTAAGGAAAATACTTGCTTTAAGACTAGAACTTTTAAATTTTCAACCTAACTGAGAAGGGAAGAGATCTAGAACTTTGTAGTTCCGGTGCATGTGATTTGATGGCCAGGCTCTTCGCCTACCAAGCGGAAGACTGGAGTTCAGTCCCATATGCGGATGATCTGAGTTTTTCTGCTGGGATTGTCCCTCTCAGGCCTGACTGGCCCTGACAAGCAGGTAGAAGTGGCCTGCTTCTTAAATGGTCTTCTAGAAATCAAAACATGGAAGTAACCCAGACTCACCCACAGTCGGGATAGTGAATTGAATGGTTCAGGGGCCAAGTGGGTTAAGCGCAGATTAGTCCTAATGAGGCAGACTAGCTTACATGTCAGAGTTTTCTGAAAGCCTTGATGGTCATGAATCTGTTGTGGACTTAGATCTTGTATTCCGGATTCGTTCAGGAATTCTATTAAAAAACAATGTACGTTCGACAAATACGCATTTCTCTCCCAAAATCCGGATTTTTTAATAAAAAGATTGTCAGGGAGAGAAACCTATCGGTTTTCAACCCATCGCTTTTACTTTATAGTAAATTATAGACCCATCACTCATTATATTCTTATCTTTTAAGTGAAATTACATATTGTAGCCTAATATTACTTATAATACTAAATGTAGATCTTCCAGATCTAGATCTAGTAGGCTACGCAAGATAGATCCTGTGTTCCTTATTTTTGCGCTTGATGTTCCTTGAAACCATTTTCATAGGTAGGCATCTCTGGATGTAGAACATGCTGGATCTCATCGCCATCATCTTGGCTTGAAGGCTCAGTCCCAGAATCGGACCTATTTTTCTAGAACTCGAAAGCTCTTAGTGTTTCTTGTTATCAATATGGCACAGCTTCTAACATGCTGGGAATACTTCTGAATCGGGAAATATCTTGTTTTGTGATATGTACTGCCTGTTTCTATTGCCATATAACAAGCAAGTAAAGATGATCTCCAGCATAATACACTGTCATGTGAGGATGGAGACTGTAGCTGGGTGTGGGAGCCCACTGAGCTGGGGGGTACATGGAGAGATTTTCATGGGAAAGAAAGAAAATGAAGTGAAATGTTCTTTTCCCTCACACAGGTATGGGTGCTGGTTTCGGAGGAGCATTTGGTGCCGGGATGCAGCAAGATTTCAGTGGGGATATGGTGAGTGGCACGAGGACCTCTGATGAGGATATTAGCAGGCTCCAAAATGAATTTCCAAGGGGGGTATAGCAGACCTGCCTAGTTCTACGGATTTTCCGTAATCATTACGGAAATTAACGGCCGATTACGGAAGTATGGAAACTGCAGCAAAATTACGGAATTTGGGGGGAAAAAAATTATGCGTTGATTTGCTAAGATAACTGTCATTGGCATCTGGATAGATTTGTCGCTTGGACAGTACTTGTCTTAAGGCTTTACACAGCATCGGCTCTTCTTCTTCTTCTTTCATTCACGGCTCTATCTATGGCTTGGCATTGACTCTTCTTCTTCTTCTTCTTTCATTCACGGCTCTGTATGGCTTTACAAGACGGCATTGCTTCTTCTTCTTCTTTCATTCACGGCTCTCTAGAGCTTTACAGGGCAGCGACTCTGCTTCTTTTTCTTCTTCTTTCATTCACGGCTCTCTAGGGCTTTACACGGCAGCGACTCGGCTTCTTCTTCTTCTTTTTCTTCTTTCATTCATAGCTCTCTAGGGCTTTACACGGCATTGCTTCTTCATCTTCTTTCATTCACAGCTCCGTATGGCTTTACAGGGCATTGACTCTTCTTCTTCTTCTTTCATTCACGGCTCCATATGGCTTTACAAGAGGGCATTGCTTCTTCTTCTTCTTTCATTCACCCGTATGGCTTTACAGGGCATTGACTCTTCTTCTTCTTCTTTCATTCACGGCTCCATATGGCTTTGCAAGAGGGCATTGCTTCTTCTTCTTCTTTCATTCACGGCTCTCTAGAGCTTTACAGGGCAGCGATTCTGCTTCTTTTTCTTCTTCTTTCATTCACAGCTCTCTAGGGCTTTACACAGCAGCGACTCCGCTTCTTCTTCTTCTTCTTCTTCTTTCATTCACAGCTCTCTAGGGCTTTACACAGCAGCGACTCCACTTCTTCTTCTTCTTCTTTCATTCACGGCTCTCTAGGGCTTTACACTGTATGGACTCTGCTTCTTCTTCTTCTTCTTTTTCTTCTTCTTCTTTCATTCAAGGCTCTCTAGGGCTTTACACTGTATCGACTCTGATTCTTCTTTCAT
>JAUKPP010269083.1:0-11332 GCA_032273245.1 Phyllaplysia taylori
AAGAAGAAGAAGAAGAAGAAGAAGAAGAAGGAGAAGAAGAAGGAGAAGAAGAAGAAGAAGAAGAAGAAGAAGAAGAAGGAGAAGAAGAAGAAGAAGGAGAAGAAGAAGAGAAACAGAAAGAAAAAAAATAGCAGCAGAAGAAGAAAGAAACTGGGCATAACATGCCAGCACTGCCAGGGTTCGAAACTGGACCATTGGCATGAGAAGAAAACACCATAACCTCTAGACCACGAGAGCCCCTTGGGGATTTGGGGGTGGGGTGGGGAGGGGCTGGAGAGAACCAGAGGTGGAGAAAGAAACTGGGGAAATGTGAGTGCGCCCTAGTCGGTTTCTGCCCCCTCCCCTCTCTATGATATTTCGCTCTTTCACTTTCCCCCATCTTCATTCGTATACCGCCTACCTCTTCCTGTCTCCACCTCTCTCATATCTCTCCACCCCACCAAAAAAACAAAACAAAACAAAAAACAAACAACACCACAACAACAACACCGCCGCTACGTCGTGACACAGTGTTGTGAAAACACAAACAATACATTTATAACTCATCTCCTAAAGCCAAAAGGCGTATAATTTCTACCGTACATCTTTCACTCGACACAATTCCTGGATTTTTTTTGCGTAAGAGCAAATGGTACAGAGAATGTGGTGGGGATTTCGTCTATTTGCAATATAACGAGCGAAATGCTCGTCAGAGCGTGCCTCTGGAAAAACCTGTAACGGCGAGGGTAAATAGAAATTAAATAGGCCTACTGTGTGTTTGATCTCGGATTCAATCATATTTTATTATCCGGCGCTGGTGTATGATGGTGAAGCTCTTCGCCTATCACGCGGAAGACCCGAGTTTTATCCTACGTGCGGACGATCTACGTTTTTAAAAAAAATCTGCTGTGATTTTTACCCTCTCAGCCCCGGTTGGCCCCGGACAAGCAGGGTCGAAGAAGCCCGTCTCTTAAATGACCTTACAGTGTTGCAGGGGACGTAAAACTGGTAACCAAACCAATCACGGACGCCGGGTTTGGCGTTTTTCCCCATGCCCATTTCTATCAAATCGTCGCCATCTGATTAGTATCAACGAGTGCAAATGCTTGTGTCAGCTATTGCAGACATAATATGGCTAGGCCTATGTGCAATGTAACCCGTTAGTGAAATTAAAGGTTTTTTTTTTTCGTGATATCTATTTCCTCCCCAAAACAAACAAAATCAACAAAATTTCTTCACCGGATGCACTTGCACAACAGTGTTGGAGGTGACCGACAAGGAAGTATGAGTATAGATAGTTAAGAATCGACTGAATGCCGACGATCAAATGAAACTTGAAACTCAACGATGATTAGATTTAACTTTTTCGTCAAACGACTTTGAATATCCCGTTATAATTTCCAATACGACAATGGAATGTATTGGGTTACTATACGTTGTGTAAATGTTTTGATTTTATTGTTTGGTTTTTGGATTTATGCCACTTGCAACAGGCGGGTTTCCTCGACACTGCCTGTTAGGGCCAACCCGGGCTGAGAGATACACCACAATAAAATTCATAGCAGAGAGAAATAAGCCTTTAGTCAAGGATGGGTACAGATATCCGTTCAACGCCGGAATCGGATACGAGGGGATCGAATCCAAACTCTCTGCTCAATAGGTGAAGAGCCTAACCATTGCACCACATACCCATCGTATCTCTTTTGGAATACTCAAGTATTTCCACTGTTTGCTTGATATTACGTGTGTGAGTATGTGTGTGTG
Source organism: Phyllaplysia taylori (assembly GCA_032273245.1). NCBI lineage: Eukaryota > Metazoa > Mollusca > Gastropoda > Aplysiida > Aplysiidae > Phyllaplysia > Phyllaplysia taylori. The sequence goes on from JAUKPP010269083.1 coordinate 1,744, forward strand.
CGTGTATGTGAAAGAAAGAAAGAAAGAGAGAGAGAGAGAGAGAGAGAGAGAGAGAGAAAGAGGGAAGAGATAAAAAGAGAGACAGAGATTGAGGAAAGAAAGAGAGAGAGGATGTGTATTGTGTGCGCCAAAATAACTACCTTTGCCATCACATATTATTATAATGTGTTGCGGTATGTACTTGTGTAACAAATTTCCCATGAGGATGATAATAGTAGAATCTATAGTAGAATCAGGCTATACTGAAATTATGGGGGCGTCATTGGCCGAGCGGTAGGGTGCCCGCACACAGACGAGGAGGTCTCGGGTTCGAATCCGGGCAGATTCACCAGGATTTTTTCGGAGTTTCCATGGCTCCGACGTAAGATTCGGAGGTCCCGTCACGTAAATGACCTTAAAGTGTTGCACTAGGCGTTAAACCAAAACCAAACCAAACTGAAATCATTGTTTGTTTACTTAGTTCAGGTTTTACAAAACTATCGACACTACACGATTTAAGCTCATATCGCAGTGCCACGACGAAGTCGATTAGGGCAATAGCAATACAAAGAAAGAAGTATAAGGAGCAGACCACACCAGAGCGCCCACCAACCATCCACCTGTCCAATAGTTCAGTATCACACTGGGTATTTATGCGAGAAGAACCCAGGGTTATTTTTCTTGCACAATTGCAATGCATTGAAGGTTTTTATTGAGATGTACCTAACACTAAAAATAGTGTACTCCTCTGGAAAAACCCGAGAGGTTCCATCTTACTTGCAGGGGGCAAAAACGCCACCTCTAAGCACTGCAAGTCTTTTCTAAGCACTGCAAGCGTAGTGTGTACAGTCACAAAGCACAGATTATTCACTCTTCTCTTTACCTATATTATAGAAAAGCGTCCTTTCCGGTAGGCAGCGACATCTGGCGACGGTGGTGGGGCAGAGCACTTCGAACTCTTATGTATAGCAAACCAGAGCCGGCTAAACAGTGTCAAACGATTTGTTATTTCAGTAAAAACTGCTACCATTTTTTTCTTCAACTTCATAACGATAAAATGAAATCCTCCTCATGCTTATTTCCAACGCTATACTCTCCCCATGTTCTTTGGCCTTGAATTTTTTAATTTTGTAAAATATCATTACTATTGTTTTCTTAAACTGTTTTTTTTGTGTGTTTGTGACGTGTTTGTGTTTTGTAACCCAAATTTTAAGAACGACAAAGCACCAAAAAAACCATGTTTTCAATGTTTTGACTTTTAAAAATAATCCTTTTAAATTATGAAATTTTAATTAATTTTGTTCTATATTAGGCCTTGTATAGAACAATGCCCCCTTTGATATATAAAGAACGGGGAAGCAGAATAATATTATTTCTGCATGATGATCCCTCTCTGCTGAAATTTTTAATATATGGATATAGACCCTTATGACCTTAACAGCTGTTTTGGTTACCAGTTTTACGTCCCCTGCAACACTGTAAAGTCATTTAAGAGACAGGCTACTTCGACCCTGCCTCTCAGGGCCAACCCGGGCTGAGAGGGAAAAAAATCCCAGCAGAAAAAAACACCAGATCTTCCGCGATCGGGCCGAACCGGGGTCTTCCGCATGACAGGCGAAGAGCCTAACCATTACACCACAGAGCCGGTATTATCATCGTTATGTTTGAGCCCCGCTGTAATAAACTGTAAACACCTTCTCTATATTGAAGCATGCAGCGTTCCCCACTCACCCGGAAGGTGCCCAACTCCACAGCAATCGCATGCTGTTCCCTCACTGCAGCAACAGCATCCTGCGCAGCGCTGTCCATCAAGCTCTGGACCGCCACCTCCTTCGTCCATTCCGGCTGTCCCTGCAGCAACCACTTGTGGCCGCCCAGAAACTTATCCTGCAGCACGCTCACCACAGCCTGCATCTGTACGTCCTTGTGGTATCTACAAGGGGAAATAACTAGACGTGACCACTTGCAAATACTTCTTGCATGGCTTATATTATAAATGTCTGATTAATTAATAAGTTTGTAATTAATGCCACAAATTATTTACTTTTTACAATTAGCCTGCTTTTAACCCACACAAGAACATCAAAGAAGACAAGAGCCTAAAGCAGATGCTCAAATTTGTACACTAACCCTCAACAAAAAGTAAGTGCAAAGATGTCAAATACTTGCAGCCTAGTCCCCGCCAACCATGCCACTGTTTCCGCCTATATTTCTCTGTGCTTGGTCCCTTATTCTTTGATTGTGCCAAAAATCGTTTTCTTTTTCACCCCGCGTTCATCAAATAAAGTAATGATATGCAACATTAAACATATAAGTGAAATAAAAAAATCCACAGTTTGTGAACTTTGTGTCTAACCTGTACTCCCAGTACTCCTGTGGTGTGCACTCCTTCGCGTCAAGCTGAATGGCCGACTCAAAGACCTTCATGCATTGCCGCAGATTGCGCATCTTGGACCAGGGGATGCCCACGGTCAAGGGTTCAAGGTCACAGGTCATTCGAGTCACCATCACTTGACCCCAGTCCGGGCTTAGGGGGTCAAAGTTGACGTGAGTCATCTGAACAACGGTCCAGTTAGGAGGAATGGCTTTCAGTCGGCTGGGCAGCTCCTGTGCGGGGTCTCCGGAGAACTTGAGAATGTTTATGGCTCGTCTCAAGATGGCCTTCTCTTCCTCCAGCCATGCCCTGATGTAGCCACAGCCCGAAGTATCGATGTTGGGGTCCAGTTCTTGGCGAGATAGTGGTGGTGCAGAAAGGGCCTTCCTGCCACACAAGGTAAAAGATGGGAAAGGTCGTCTAAATTTTTTTTTATAAATGGAGAATCTGTCGAAACAAGAAGCGGCTTGCCATCTGTCCAAATGAGTCTTAAGTCCAAGATGGTATAAAGAACTATAGTCTGTTCCAACAGTTGTGGACAAGATTGAAGCAAGATTTCTCTGTGAACGCTTGTTCCATTGTAACCAGATTTTGACTGGTGGTTATGTATATCCCCAACATTATTATTCGATGGCTTATAAACGTCTGATTAATTAATTAGTTTCTAATTAATGCAATAAATTATTTACTTTTTACAATAAGATTGCCTATAACCCACACAAGAAAATAAAATAAGCTACACTGTAAAAATGAAGAAGATAGCTGTGCCTGTGTTGCTATATCTGAGTCAACAATCTTTTGTCCATGGCCCTCTTACACGTGATTTTGTTTTTCCCTCACAGGACCCCGGCGCTGTGATGAATGGTTCAGCTCTTCGCCTGTCATGCGGAAGACACCGGTTTGATCCCTAGAGGGGACGATCTGGGTTTTTTTTCTGCTGGAATTTTTTCCCTCTCAGCTCAGGTTGGCCCTGACAGGCAGGGTCGCAGTGGCCTGTCTCTTACATGACCTTACAGTGTTGCAGGGGATGTAAAAATGGTAACCAAACCAAACCAAACCAAACCAATACCTCACAGGTTATGAGTTCAGTGGGGGTTTCTCAGGCTAAAAGGACTTTGTTGAAGTTTTGCGATGGATCGCTGAATCTGGCCCCTCAATTTCCACGTTACTTTACTGTGTAATAGCTCTAACTGATTGAGTAAGCAGGCCTTAACTTAATTGTTGGGATACTATAATGTGAACTTAAAACTCCTACGATCACGACATGGGGTATCCAAACATTTTGGAACAGACTATAGCGAGATAATTATTTGGCTATTTGAATGGGAAATATAAAAGTCTTTTGCGTGATGACATTAGCCGCACATCACCAACATGTGACTTACAAACTCATTTGGACTAGATGCACGACAAATAAACGCAAATATTTTTAGGCATTCTCACAAAAGCACCTGATTAAAAGAAAAGTTGCCGACCTTCAAAAGGAAATTTTAGTGAGATATAAATTGTTACACAAAGAAATGACTATTTTAAAGCTTTGTCATCTACTGTTGGTTCCAAATTCAAAATTATTTGGAAAAGAGTTTTGCAACAATCCACTACATGAAATTGATGCCAAACAATTCAGTTTATTTCCCAACAGTTTCCCATAAAGATAACACTGTTCAGAGCCTACCAGCAATGATCTTCAACACCCCAGGCCAATAAAATTTTAATCAAAGTCTTGATCTTACCAGCACAACAACAAAAAGTGATTTTGAAAATCTAGATCTAGTTTTAAAAAAAAATATATAAAAAAGGAATGGTGAAAATTCAACATTTTTTGCGAGAGCAGGAGATAACTGTGAAATTTCTGAGAGACTCACGACAAAATCGTGAATGTTGGCAACTCTGTAAAATTTTAAGGAAAAGAGATGCAAGAGCAGTAAAAGATTGTTTCTATATTCTCAAATAGTGAGGGTGGGGTAGATCAGGGACACATTGAGGCTAAACATAAATTTCCTGCTCTGTACCTAAAAGGAAAAAAAAAAATGTTTTAAATCACCAATTGTTATAAAATAGTTAAATATAGAATATCTTACACCAATAGCTTTAATAATTAAACATTTCAGGATGGAACTGAAGACATTTCATAACAATTGCCCGCTGAATAAAAAGCCAAAAGGAAGAAAAAAAGGACGGCTACAGAGACAAGCTTACTTGAGCTTTGCCCTCAGGTTTCTGTCCATCTGATGCCTGAATAGGACTTGCACAGACTCGGTGAGGTATGCTGCAACAGCCCACTGGCCTTTTGACTCTTCCGCCTCACTGCCTGCTCGGCAAAGACTGGCTTCCCACAGGCACATTGCCATGGCCTGGCACATCTGACCATAGAGAAATGATGGCGGGTAATGCTTGATTTGATCAAGGCCATGCTGGAGTCTTCTTAACCTGCCCTCGTGGCCCTCCTCGTCAGGGTTTTGCATCAGATAGAGCCAGCGAAACCTCTTGATCAAAGACTCTCTTTCCCTTTCCAGTTTTGGTAACTCACCATCTGTGTTCCACAGCTCAACATTCTGAACGCTGAGATGAGCAGCCTTGATCTCTGCTCCCCTATCGGCCGGCTCCCCCGAGCTATCGCTTTTGAAATCCAGGGTAGTGTCAGAATGTTCCGAGTTCTCACCTTCAACCTTTATTTCTGAATTACCCACTTTCTCTGCACTGTCGCTTTTGACCGCAGGTTTTTTATCACCCTCAACCACTTGACCAGAGCTGTAACAAGTGACCTTTTTCGAATTCGTAGCCTTCTCACTTCCCCCTGTCTGAACAGCAGCAATCTTCTTGTTGAACCTGTTGCCCTGGTCCTCCTCTTCTTCTATGCCAATCAAGTTTAGTTTCTTTGCTAGGCTTCCCACTGGACTTGTCTCCTGAGGTGTGGACGAGGATGGCGAGTAGGACGATGGTGACGATGACACAGAGGATGACTGAGGGGAGGGAGTACTGTCTGGCTCTTCAACTTCCACTTTCTTCTTCGTCTTCCTCCCCCTCCCTGAGGGCTTCTTCGCCTTTCCCTCCCTAACCGAGGTCTTTTTTAGCTTGCTCTCAGGGGGATCTGAAATATTTGTATCAGAGGGATTTGAAATGTTTGTATCAGAGGGATTTGTAATATTTGCATCAGAGGGATTTGTGATGTTCCCTTCATCATCCGACTTTTTGTTTTGTGCCATCTCAATACAAGTATCCTTCCCCTGTCCATCATCTTGCTTGCCTACTTTCTGATCAGATGGACTCGTGTCACTCCCTTCTACCTTCTTATCAGAAACAGAATCCTTCACTTGCTGGGTGTTTGCTGACTTTCTAAGCCTCAGTTTCGACTGGCGGGCAGGGGTTTGGGCTTTGCCGCTGGAGCTCACAGATTCAGAGTTCTCCTTCTCATCTTGATCTTTCCTTTTGTCCCCATCTTCATCAGTCTCGGGTTTCAAATCTTTGCGTCCTCGCCCCGCTCTCTGATTTCGTGCTGGCTTTTCTTGATCGTCCATCGGCCCTCGGCAAACTTCTTTATGCTCATCCCCGCCCTGACCTTCTGCTGTAGATGTGGCGGGTTTTCTTCTCTGGGGTTTTCCCCGTGGAATCTCTGGTGTAAGGTGTACGAGATCCTTATTCAAAGAGACTGGCAGCTCTTGTAGCACGCCAGAAGGGAAAACAGCTTGAGATATGTGCAAGTCGCCGTGCTGGGCTAGAGGGGAGAAGGACACACTTACACCGAGATCACAAACACTGAGATCAGCTAGAGTGTCAGTCAAGTTTTCCACATCCTCTGCCTCCTCAAGCACACTCTCCTCACAAACACTGGCTTCTAATTGGTGGAGAGAATCGTCCAATGGATATCCATCTAAACTCTGTTCCTCCACATCATCCCTTTTAGCTTCTGGTGACTCACAACGCGTTGCCGCCTTCCTCGCCTGCCCTCTGGCTGGTCTCCCCCTCTGCGGCACAACTCTTGCAGTAGCAGCAACCTTCGCCTCCTCTTTATCTTTTGCCGACGCTTTCCTCCTCACTCTCTTGACCACCGGACTCTCTGGCTCCGGCGTGCCAGGAACTTCATTCTCCTCGTCCCCCTCAACATCTCTGGCGTCCGGCACTGGCTCTGGTAGATCGCTGGCATCATCCTCCGGTGGTGGCGGATCCCTGGCGTCATCCTCCGGTGGTGGCGGATCACTGGAAGGCGGCGTTTGGCCACCATTTTTTCCTGCCTCGCACGGCTTCCTCCTCCTCCTCGCCTTCAATTCTGCTGCTCTTTCTGAGAGGCTACGCTGCGGAGGAGCACACTGCCAAGACTTCACGTCATAGCCTGAGACGGAATTGGAATTATTACTTTCCAACCCTGCCACTTGGGCTGCTATCGTTTCTTTATCTCTCTGCTTCACTCGAGCTCTGTTCCCTTTTCGTTTCTTTGGTGGTGATTTTTTTGTATCTCTGTGCTCGTCTGAACTGGGGCTCGTTTTCAAATTCATGTCAGCCAGCTGCTGAGACAGAGGGGAAAGGCCGCTGTCCCCTGGCTTTCCTGCATCGGTTTTTACATCCGTTTTCTGGCTTTCACCCGTTTTCGGCTTGTTGCCATGCTTGGCAGGAACTTTTCTTGCATTGCCAGTCCGACTTTTCTTAGCCGTCACAGGGGTACCAGATCCAATGTTCTCAACATCGTAAACAGAGACGCCTTTCACGCAAGAGACTTTAGATTCGTCTTTCGTTTTTCCTGTCTGCACTTTCTTCACATTAACATCCATCAATGGAGTTTTGGAATTCCTTTTCCGATTAGCTTGAGAGTCCTTTTCTGTTGCGGATTTCCTTTTATTTGATTGGCTGGATTTTCCAACAGTTGGGACAGATTTTTTGGTAACCTTTTGATTTATAAAATCCGACTTTGCAGGTAAAGGAGGGACTCGGGAGATGCAGCTTCCTTTGCCGGCAGCTCCATTTCCCAGATTTCTTTTCCGAGTCTGGTCCCAGCTCTTTTGCTCTTGTTCTGTTTCCAACTTAACATTACCTAAACTTTCCTCCTCGTCTTCCACTGTCCACCCCTCAGCAATCTTCTCCTGACATTCCTCAAAACACTTCTTGCCTTCCTTCACATATCTCAGAGCAACTTTCAGCAACTGGGACGTGGCAAACGCAACACCGCCATTGTCCAAGTCATCGTTAGAGTTGAACCCCGACTCAATGTTATCCAGCACTTTCTTCATGTCAGCTTCTGCTACGAGAGCGGAGCCAGCCACAAGGCTGTGTAGATAGTACTCTGCCAGAAGGGCGGCGGGAGATGCGGTCTCCTTCTTTGTCTGTCCACATGCGGTCCATTCTATGCCGGCCTCAAAGACCGCAGACTGAACCAGCTCTGTCCTTGAGTTTGCCGTGAGCCGCTGAGTGGCACAGATGGCCGCCCTGTAGCAGGCGATGATAGACTGACTGTCAGCCGCCCCACGCCGCAGGATCTGAAACAAGTGGGATGACAGAATTTTAACGCTTGACCAGCAAAACCTATTGCAAGCTGGAGAGGTTATTTTGGGGTTTTTTTGTGGATGTTTTCATATGATTTGGTGTGGGGGGGGGGGGGGGGTCAGATTTTTAACTCAGGGGGTAAGGAGGGAGGATGGGATTACCCCCCTCCCCCTTCTCTGACCGAGGTTTCAGCAAAGTTTGTCCCTCTCAGTAGGAATCAATTTGCAAGAGGATTGAAAAGGGTAACGTTGCCCCAACACCGTCCTAGCAAGAAAAACAGATCACTCAATCAGGGCCTTGAACTAACCTCTTCTGTGTGATAGGCAAAGAGCCTAACAATTACACCTCAGAAAGAAAAGTGAAGAAAAGAATGCAAAGCCTTAACAAAAAATTACCTAAAATATGCCAAAGAATGTCTGCTCTATATCATAATGATTTTTCATAACCTAAAAGTAAAAAAACCATTTAAACAAGAACGATGGTATTTTCAGTAGCTGATCCAAACTCACAAAGAAGTAAAAACCTTTGAACATTGATAAAATGTAGAAAACAAACTCTCATCACCCCTGGAAAAAAAATCATTTGCTTGTTTGCTTTACAGCACTATCAGGACTGTAAGGTCATTTCAACGCCAGGAAGTCGATTCTAGGACAAAAGTCACACATAAAAAGAAGTAAAAGCAGACGACTACACCAAAGCACCTACCAACCACCCGCCTTGGAAAAGAAATGTGTTGCATTACCATGAAATGAACGAATCATGCTTTCCGGTTGAGTATTGTTACCTTTACTACTGTTTGTATCGCCATGAAATCAGTCGCTCGTCAAAACAAAGGGAACATACAATTTTTACCATGAGTGGTTTTTGTGACACGGTACCTTCTGTATGCACTTAAAGACACCATTTCATGGACATAGTACAAAAAAACATTGTTTGAAAGAAAAAGAGTGTAATTTTGAAAGCCAGGAAATATTAGTGGACATTTTCTTTTCTGATAGTAGGTGACTCGTATGTAATCAAAATTACAAATATCCCAACTTCTATACAAGGTAAATTTATAATTTCTTCACAGGCAGCTAGAGAAATGCTCAAGGTTTAATATGATACCAATAACTTAAAATATCCCAAAACTTACGACGGCCTGATTTCATCGTGATGCAACACAATTTATAATTGAGTCATTTTGTACACATAACAGATTAGGGTTTGGGGGATTTAACATCTTTTTAAAGCCAATAAAGTGATACGGACAATTGTCTACCCTGTGTGTGCCAGCCCTAAACAAACAAGACTGACTACGCTGCCGCAAAAGTGCGCTTGATAGAAGCCATCTTTACTTGAGGCAAATCTCGTTCCGATCTTTAGTTGAGGCAAATCTCATTATGGCCTATATTAAAAAAATACTTAAGAGAAACACAGAAGAGTTCACCTCCCGTATTGCGTCATTTTGTAAACCTCTATATGGGTCTTGTTCAAAGTGAGGCAAATTGCGCCGCTCTTTGAGCGGTCCATCACCCACGCTCAGTGTCAGCCATATTCTACAAGGATGAAGAGTTTCCCCGACCCTACAATATCACTCCAAGTGTTTAACCCTGTGGTGGCAGCAGACTGTGTGAATTGTTTCACACACAAGTAGCTACACCAGAGCAACATCAAAACAATGTGACGCATATTCTGGTTCAGTCTTAGAGGAGAGAGAGAGAGAGAGAGAGAGAGAGAGAGAGAGAGAGAGAGAGAGAGAGAGAGAGAGAGAGAGAGAGA
>JAUKPP010269116.1:0-11330 GCA_032273245.1 Phyllaplysia taylori
AGGCAGGGTCGAAGTAGCCCGTCTCTTAAATGACCTTACAGTGTTGCAGGGGACGTAAAACTGGTAACCAAAAACGCTAACCAAAAAACGCTCTTATGAACATAAGAAATACAAAATAATATCTACATGGCACAAATGTGGACTTTAGTTTTCTTTCGTCTTCTTCTTCTTTCTCTCTCTTTCTCTCTCTCTCTCTCTCTCTTTCATTCTTTCTTCCGTTCTTCCTTTCTTTCTGTCTTTTTCTTTCTCTCTCATTGTCTCTATCTCGCTCTCGTTATTTTTGCTTTCACCCATTATATGGCTCCCTATATGCCCAACTCGTTATTCTTTTATTGTTTGTGTACTTCTTTCTCTCTCACACACTCTCCTTCTCTCTCTCCCTCTCTTTTTTTCTCGCTCTAATCCTCTTCATCTTTCTCCTCTTACTCCTCCTCCTCATCTTTTAACCTTATGTTCATTCTCTTTCTCTCTCTCTCTCTCTCTCTCTCTCTCTCTCCTTTCTCTCTCTCTCTCTCTCTCTTTTCTTCTTCTTCTTCTTCTTCGCCTTCTTCTTATTTTCTTTACCCTTACTCCTCCCAGCCCCTTTTCTCCTCTCCCCTTCTCTGCCTCACTCATAACAACATCAAATAGAAACACAACTGTCATAATCTTTCAGCTTTCGACTGAGCAACATTTGACCCGTTTGTAGACACCAAAGTCCTTCGCCCATCACCACACAAGGTCTCTTTAAAACGTCTGTACATGCCACTCACTCGGAACATGATAAACCTTTCTTGGCAGAGGATACGACTACGTATTGGGACAATAGAATGATTCTCTTGAGCAAGTATTTAACGTTCTTCGTGCCATTCTCTCTTTCTCTCTCTCTCTCTCTCTCTCTCTCTCTCTCTCTCTCTCTCTCTCTCTCTCTCTCTCTCTCTAACACACACACACACACACACACACCACTCTCTTATATCTCTCTCTCCTTCTCTCTCTCTCTCTCCGTCTCTCTCGATTTTCTTTTCTGCCCCTGATCCTGTTCATCTTTCTCTTCCTCTTTTAACCCTTTTTTCCGTCTCTCTCCCCTCCTCACCCCCTTTCTCGCTCCCTCTGCGTCCCCTCTCCCCCACACCCCCGTTTCGTCTATCCCCTTCTCTGCTTCGTAAATATATACATCAGATTTTGAGACAACTACCAGTACATTTCAGCTTTCGACTAACCAATATTTTGCCATCTTTTAGGAACTAAAGCCCTGCCACCATCAACACACGGAGCCTTTTCATATCGTCTGTAGCATTCAATCAGAACATCAGAAACACCTTGTAGATCCCCCAAACGCTGAAGACAGAAGGCAAGAGACGCATAGTTAGTCACTTTTCTGACACCTCTTGTTATCAAAACCCGAAACCTCTCCACCGCTGCCCAGTAGTTCCCCAACTGTTTCAAAACTTCAGCCTCATACTCGAGCCCTTCGTTACTTCCTCCGAAATCGGGAATTTCCTTTGCTTTGCGCGCAATTTCCGCTTCCGCTTTCGGTTTGTAGGTCCGACGCCATAAGGTGAGTGTCGGAGTCTCCAAAACTTTGATGAAGCCAGGATAGAAGAAACTTTGCTTGACGGAGGAAATTACTGCATAGTTATAGTGAGACGATAGGATGATTCTCTTCAGCAAGTATTTGACGTTGGTCCGGTGGATGAGGTCTGCTGCAGAATTCAATGAGTGGAATCCTGCGTGCGAATCTGATGATCTGCCACATAGCAAACATTTACGGTGTGTGGGAGCCAAGCGAGAGGGTAGATATTCCACAAACTCATTTCCAATCACGAAGAATACAGGGACGTTCTGATGCATGATGGAGAACGAAGCACTTGTTTGAATTTGTCTTTCCAGGAATACGCCCCTGACGTCATTCTGCTTATAGAGGTAATGGAGGCAGTGGTTCAAATCCAGCCCGTTCTGAGCTGGTGAAAGAGCTAGCTTTTTATTAACTGGTGTTGTTAGCGATAAAAACGAAGAATACTGATTGGCTGTAAATGATGCGAGAAGTATTGTCAACAAAACTATTTTTAGATGTTTGCTCAGTGGAGGAAGACTGGACATAAAAGATACAACAACTGTGCTGGAAAATAGGATTGTGATCACGACAGTGTCGTGCAGAAACCTGGGCTCTTTGTGGGCGAAGCTGGAGTATATGATGAGAAGAAGAAAACTGCAGATCCCATGGCTGAAACTACCAGATTTTTCCAGAGCAACGAGGAAGTTCCTGAGCACTCGGACTATTGAGGCAATAATAGTAGCCTCACTGCATGTGAAGCCAATAGATGATTCATTTTTATTTGTGTCTCCGTTAAAGAAAGCGATTGTCCTCGCAATGATAGATGAGCATAAACCAGCTATACATAACAATGATAAAACAAACATCCCTGAAGTCTTTGTAAAAATCTCCCTGAGATAAAACATGGCGTCCGATGTCCCAAACAGCAATGGCGAAAACCCTGAGATAACATTGAACCGAGCCCACTTCACGGGGCTGATAATGAAATCGTTGTAGAAATAGAAATCATCCGCTACTGCTAAGACTATTCCCAGGAAGAAACCGCTGAGAAAACAAATAAATCGTCTGTGTGTGAATAGCCTCGGGGTATGCTTTATTCTGTGATTGGATAAGCAAACCATGACAAAGAAGAGAACACTGTCGGGTCGCATGAACAGAATCAACGCTAGCATAACCCCAACTCCGAATGTGAGGAGGAAATTTGTACTTCTTTCTCCATCGCAATTTCTCATGTTTTCTGACGTAGACACAGAATCCGTGTCTTGGCCATTTTCCTTTTTACATTCCCCATTGATGGATTTTGTTTCAGATCTGTAACAAGAGTTCACTGTATTCTCGTACTCTACAGTTCCACATGATACCTTGTTGGACCCACTGTGTTTGTCTTTATCATCAACGGCCGAATTCCTCTTATTGTTGTTCTTCTCTACAGTGCTGTGACAGATGCCACTGCCATTGCTTCCACTCTTAGTGATCTCTTTGTCTGTGTGTGATGTCTTTGAGGATGGGCTCAAACAGTTTGAACGGTCAGTGCATACCCGTGGTGCGTTGATTGTCGTATTATCTGCTACTGGCTCATTTAGGCCTGATGAGTCTACTTCTAAAGCGTCATTCATATACCTTGATTGAGAGCAATCATTCCCATTTTCATCTACTACCACTGTATCATTGATTTTTCCACAATCACTACCTGCTTCTGTTCTTGAGAAATGGGCTTGCTTGCTTTTAGCAAGATGGTTGCTTAAAAAATCTCTTCCCCTTTGTAAACCGGCATCTCTTGAAAACCCCAAAATTTTCATAATCTTCCGATAAAAATCCCGTAGAACACGGAATCCTGTTTTATGAAGTGTTGCACATGATGAAAAAATATGGACGTCTTCTGTGTTGATGTGTGAATTTTCTCGAAGAATAGCAACAATTTCCGACAAGGTGATGAATACGAGTGGAGAGACAAAACCGTTGACAAGAGTGTGTGTGCCAATGGCGGTGAGCAGATCTGAGGTCGCCACGAGAACAGACGACATGGAGGCGATGTCATGGGACTTGGTGACGCGCCGTGTGTATTTATAGACAGCCAATGGGAGGCAGGAGGAGACTACCACGTGACCGAGCCGCCACAGCTGTAAATAAAAAAAAAAGGAAATTTCATTAAGATTGTGTATAACAAGCAAACAGACAGCAATAACAAAAAATATAAAAGTAAAAGTTTAATTAATAAAACATCATTTCCCCTCTCTCGTTTCTAGAATGCTTTCTTTTTTTTGTTGTATGGATTTACGCACGCATTAAGATTATTATATCTACTTCGTGAGATCAGTGCTATCTGGAACTATGTTCATTTTTTTTTTATTATTATTTTTGTTGTCGCTGTTGCTAGCATAACATTCGCTCCCATATTCATCGTCAGGCCCTTTGCCTATCCTGCGGAAGAGCCGAGTTTGATCCCACGTACAGTCGATCTCGATTTTCTGCAGGGATGTGTCCCTCTAAGCCCGAGTTGGCCCTGACAGACAGGGTCGAAGTACCCCGTCTCTTAAATTACCTAACAGTGTTGCAAGAAGCGTAAAACTGGTAATGAAAACAAAATATATCAGATAATTAAAGCCGCCACATTCGCTGACAAGAATGACAATGATGATGTCGTTTATGTGATTATTCAAAAGATGGACAACTGTAGAGAATGTGTTGATCAATTTTAATTGAACACGATTAGGCCTAATTTTCCTCTATAACTCTCATCTGTTTGTCGTTTTCTAAGTATGCTTTTGCATATTAATACAGTTTAACCTGGTTAAGCAACCACCTGTTTAAGATGACCACCTGCACAAACGACCACCTTCCATCGACTCCAAAATTACATTTCTACTAGATATGATCCCTCTCCAAGACGACCAACTGTCTAAAATGACCACTTTATTCTCGATATTGGGTGGTCGTCTTAGGCATGTTTGACTGTATAAGATAATCTATAACAAATTCGACGAGACTTACAAGGTAAGGATTCATCTTGAACCCTGTGACGTCACTGGCAAGGGAGAGCATCATGAAGAACTGGGCGTACAGTGGCGACCTCATGGCGTTCATGCCAACGTTTCTCTCCCTTAGTTCATAGTGTGACAGGTTTTCTCCCTTGGCAGGGCCGATAAACTCGTAAGGAAGAAATGCATAGCCGTAGAGTTGTGAGTGGGCAGCTGTGGGAGGAAAAAGAAAGAAGAGAAACACATTAGGAGTAGTTAATTGAATTTTGCTTGTAAATTGGAGTTTTACGATGTCATCGAATCTGTAAGGTCATATCGGCGAGGAGAACTATTCCAAAGTATTTTGAAGGAATTAATATTGAATTGTGCCCGGGCGGCGGCCTAATAGGCCTACTCTTTTCGATTTCCAATCACCAAGAATCTTTAACGTGCGCAACGTGCACATGGGGCCCTCGAGATTTTTTCCTTCTTATCCAAAAAGACTAGGTATTGGATCTTACCTACGCTTAGATCAGGGTGTCGTTAAGAGAGAGGAGAGTAGTCAAGGAATGAGAGAAGAGGAACAAAATAATAAGCAGACATGAGTAGAATCAGAAGGGAATGAGGCGAGCAAATCAGAGAGCAAAGTTGAAAGAATTGATAAAGTACAAAAGACGAAAATCTAACTTTTGGGAACCCGAGACCATCGGCACGAGAGTGCAATACCCAGCGCTGTGGTGTAAGTGTAATGGGGGCTCTTCACCTGCTATGCGCGAGACTCGAGTTCGATCCCCAGCGCGGAAGATCTAAGATTTTCTTTACCGATAAGATTTTTCCCTCTCAGCCCGTGTTGGACCTGACGGGCAGGGTCCAAGTAGCCCGTCTATTAAATAACGGTACAGTGTTGCAAGGGACTTAAAACTGGTAGCCAGAACAAACAAACGAAACATGCTAAAAATAGAACCAACCGCACCTGGGACCCCTCCCCCCCCCCTCTCTCTCTCTCTCTCTCTCTCTCTGTATCTCTGTCTCTCTCTCTCTATCTATCTCTCTCTCTCTCTCTCTCTCTCTCCCAGGAAAGATGTATGAGATTGGGATTAAAATTATTATTTGAATTTCCTACCTCTTAATTCAATTAACATCTAGTACTTGGAAAGCGTGCTAAGAAAACAATTCCAAAATCCAAAAATGTATGCACAGCAAACATAGCAAGTTCTCGGTACAGTACAAGCGTCCTCAAGCCCCGACCAGAGAGAAGAGAAATAATTCTCTCTTCCTTGATCAGCATATTTACCCAACACTTGATACCGTTGATATTAAGAACCGCAAGTATAATAATGCCTTTGAGTGGATTCTTCTCAATGAATAAAGCTGGGCAGTGATCCGTGTGAAACAAATCAAGATAAATGAATATAATTATTTGTGAAATTCGAATATACTTATGATATTTTTCTTCCAAGTACTAGTGCAAATGCCCGTTCCCGGGACGGGTTAATATTAATTGTGTCTCTATTATAATAATGGTACCCTTATACTTCTATCTGTAAATCTTCCCAGTATATTTTTCTTGACACTAAGCCCACTGCAAATGTTGGAACTCACGCTTGGGACTTCCTTCCAATCGCCAAAAACTTCTGACCTAGGCGTGCAATTTTTACGATTTTTCAGAAAGGCACACATAAGCACTTGATCTGAGAGCCACTTTTTCAAAATGTAGCCTCTAACAAGTATGGTTTATTAATTACGCGAGCAAAGCACAAAGTTGAGGTCGAGATATCTTTTTCCCCTTAATGGTCGAAATCGGCTTAGAAATAAAGTCTGGACATAACAATATTCCAATTCTCAAGGCGATTCTTTGAAAAAAAATGAATTCCTATTGTTGAGAGGCAAACAAACTAATCCTGAGAAATCTGATCCGACTATGTCATATTCCGGATTACAAAGACATCCGGATTTTCGTCACGCTTCATAACACAATAGAACTGTCCCAGACCCATATAAAACGGCGGGATTTTCCGATAAGAGGGTTCTATTGTGTTATGAGCGGAACATACTAGTATAAGAATACTCAATATAAAAGTCTCCCATTGTGAACCAATGAAAGGGCTCAGAACGATACTAAAATGCAATGCTGTTTACAAACAAGAAGGGCAATGCGATGATTTTCATCACTTGTAATAGAAAAAAAAAGAAGAAATATGGTTGTTACATTAAGGATCGGTGGAAAAATCTTGGACAATCAGTAGAGTTTTCAATTTGTTGAACCATGACACCACTTACCGGCTTGGGAAGATGGCCTTCAGGTCCCATGAGACTAGGGACTATTTCCAGCCAATTTGTTAAAGCAGAAACTTTCTACCTTTCAAATTATTGTTGCATGTTGTTAACATGTTCTCAAAGTTGATTTTCAGTTCCAGAATATTGGATATTCAGATTAATAGGTAGCCAACATAATAATATGCTACAAATTGAAAAAAAGAAAAAAATCGGTTCACAGCTCGCCTGTTCGGTTTATCGGATACACTATCTCCGGAATATGGCAATGTTACTGAGCATCAAGGATTGCTGACCTTTGCAAACATCACGCGACCCTCTTGACCGGTCCAGGGAGTTCTAAGTAGTTCAGAACTGGGCTGGTCACTTACTTCAGAGCACTTCACGCTTCAGGTGCTACAGATCAAAAGCCACCTGGTGTGAAATTGCAGTCGGTCATTCATACTCTCGCCGTCTGCTGGTGTGAAATAACTGTCGGTCGTTCACACATTCTGAAATCACACCCCGTCCTTCCAACTCTCACACTCTTTCGTTTGGTGCTCCGCACGGGCTGGCCCTGACAGGTAGAGTCAAAGTAGCCCGTCTCTTAATAAAATACCTTTATATAGTATTGGTTATTGTGGCTGACGAAGACTGGAGTCCAGGGGAAAATTAAAATTTCCCTCATAAAGTATACACATTGTTTGAGTGTGGTGTGGGTTTTTTTTAGCTTTTTACTCTACGTTTTTTTACCACCAACTCTCCTGAATCCCCGTGAATCCCTATGTGTGCTCTCTCTGTTGGCGTGCCACCCCCACCGACATTCTATAGTATTGTAAGGGGCGTAAAACTGGTAACCAAACCCAACAATCCTACACTCTGTCATTCCCACTCTTACTGCCACATACGTGTTCACCCATACACACCGGCGCTGTGGTGTAATGGTTAGGCTCTTCGCCTTGCATGCGGAAGACCCCGATTCGATCCCCGATCACGGACGATCTGGGTATTTTCTGATGGGATTTTTTCCCTCTCAGCCCAGGTTGGCCCGGACAGGCAGGGTCGATGTAGCCCGTCTCTTAAATGACTTTACAGTGCTGCAGGGGACGTAAAACTGGTAACCAAACCCAACAATCCTAGACTCTGTCATTCCCACTCTTACAGCCACATACGTGTTCACCCATACAACACCACTAACTATATTATATTATGTCTCCTTGTGATAAGCGATGCGTGTCGGCATCTTATGATTATATGCCTTTTTGAGTGGGTGTTTGATTGTTGCGCTGAGAGGAAAATCCCAGGTGGTATTATCTTAAGATCAAAAAGGTTTTGTGTGTTTTTTTCTTTCCTTTCCTTCACTTATTTTCTTTAGTCCGCCTCTTCTTCTCTTTTATTCATTTGTTTCTATTCTCTTTCCGTTCCCTTTTATTCTATTTTGCTTCTTCTTTTATTTGTTTTTCTGTATTTGTTTTCCCCTCCTTTCTCTTTTGTTCTATCTTTTTTATGTGTTTGTTTTTAAATCTTTTTTTCCTTCCTTTCTTTATTATTTTATTCTGCTCTTCTTATTTTTTATTTATTTGTTTATACATTTTTGTAAAAAAAAAAATTCACCCCGAGGCGAATGTTTGGCATCAATTATTTTTCTTAAGTTTGTCGTTGCCACCTCTCCGCTCTTTCTCTTTTGTTCGTCTCCCCTCAACCGTTTAGCATTCTAGTGCAGCAAAGTGGAGACACTCAAAGCCACATACATGTATTATGATATTGAACCGGAGCCTGTGGTGTAATGGCAACGCTCCTTGCCTGTCCTGCGGAAGACCCGAGTTCAATCATACGCGCGGACGATCTGTGGTATTTTTTGTGCTGGAAATCGTCCCTCTCAGCCCGGGTGGGCCCTGACAGGCAGGGTCATAGTAAAGAGTCTCCTTCTTTCTACATCTGTCCGTCCCTTAGAGTGCTTAGTGCTTCAACGGACGTAAAACTATAAGCCAAACACACAAAACACATGATAAGAACGAGGCACCGGTATGCAATAATATGATATTGTAAGAGCAGTATCGAAGGAGCCGTAAAACCTCAAACAAAACAAAAAACAAATCAAATTAATAGCTGTTATTTTCAATGGTAAGGCGTTTTCTTTTACCTCCCTTTTCGACACCGGAAGTTCATATCATAACAGACGGACTACTTGACCCTGCCTGTCAGGTTCAATCCGGGTTGAGAGGGATGAACCCAAGCAGAAAGACATAGAGGTTCGTCCGCACGCGGAATTGAACTTGGGTCTCTCGCGGGAGAGAATAGGAGCCTAACAATTACACCACAGACGCCTGTGTAGCTGTTGTGAAAACAAGGTGAGACTCGTTTGGACTGACAGATTAGCTAGGAAATAAAAGCCAACAACAGCTTAAACAATCTCTCAAAACAAGAGAGGGCAGAAAAGAAGAAGGAAAACATGTCGACTCAATTCAACGGCTTTCTAACGGTTCACAGACACAAATCGCCTTTACGATTAGCCCCAAAGCTCCCAAATCTTGCGAATCCTGCCCCGCTTTGAGAGTCATTACATCATAATCAGGAGAAATCCCCTCAAAGCAAGCTAACACAATGCAATGCCTAAGAAGATAATTACGGTATAGTGGAAACAGCTAACGGTTACTGTCAGGCTTTAGGGCTCAGGGTGGTTTAATGGTAACAGACGCGGACTGGCAGCTCAACCATCGTAACTTGCTTTTTCCAACTTTACAGGGAAGGCAAAAACTCAGTTTCTACTACAATACTAACCAAGATACGATAGTATGGATTTTGATAACTATCCGTTTTTGGGGTTTTTTTATGCGTGTGTTTTCATAAAAGAGGAAGGGGGGATGGAGGTGGAGATTCAAAGTGTGTGTGTGTGTGTTTGTGTGTGTGTGTGTGTGTGTGTGTGTGTGTGTGTGTGTGTGTGTGTGTGTGTGAGAGAGAGAGAGAGAGAGAGAGAGAGAGAGAGAGAGAGAGAGAGAGAGAAACGAAGAAAGAAGAGCAAAAGTAATGAGTGGTGAAAGGTCGACGAACTCTGACGTTTTTACAGGATACCCACCACTTGCTTGTGCCTTGAAGTACATGTATGCAAAAAGTGATTTTCGCCAAAAGCCGAGTTACGATAGTCAAGCTGCCACCCGCGTAGTTGCTTCTCACCGCGCAACTACCAACATGCATGGTCGTATACACAGGTTAGAAAACATTGAATTTTACGGACGAGTGACGAGGGACCATTTCTCTGCTCGCTTCGTCGGCTCTTTCAGCCAACCGCGACCATGGGAATGTCTGGGGTTTCGCGGTTGGTGTGGTCAATTCTAAAGTTTGTTATATTATACAGTATAACGACAGGGAAGTTGGTCTGTGAGAGGAACGACCTGTGGGATTTAAGCAAAACGGGCCTCAGAGCTTATACAAGCTTATTAATATAATACCATAGTATTCTCCGATATAAGTCTGTACTGAAGACTTTTTCAGGGCTCAGGCCTTATGCCTTTCGTTGTCCTTTTCCTATGTATTTCTCTTATCTACGCGAACGCTCTTTTGAATAAAAAAAAAAGTTGGAGGGGCAAGGTGGAGGTGGAGATTCAATGTGTAAGAGAGAGACAGAGAGAGAGAGAGGGAGAGAGAGAGAGAGAGAGAGAGAGTGAATGGAGATAAAACATTATGAGTGGTGAACGGTACATAGAGAAGGAAAGAGAGGCAGAAAGAGGAAGAGAGACAAAGAGGGAGAAAGATGGAGGAGTGAGAGGAGGGAGGGATAGAGAGTGAGAGTAAACGAGGAGAGACAAACAGAAGGGAGGGAGGGAAAGATTTCAACTGAGACAGAGAGTCAAAGAAGAATGAGAGGCAAAAAAAGAGAGTAAACGATGAGAGACAAAGCGAAGGAAAAGAAAAAAAGATTCTTTTATGAGGCAGAGATTGTAAGAGTGTAAGGGTGAAAAGTAGAAAAAGGTGCTAAAAGAGGAGAGACTAAGCAAACGGAAGAGAGAGAGCTAGAGAGAGAAAGAGAGAGAGAGAATGAGAAAGAGAGAGAGAGAAAGTGAGAGAAAGAGAGGAGTATGACCTTCACAAGGCAGCCATACAATCACCATCCTAAGTCCTAAGCTGCTCGACAGAATCATGTACCAGCTTTTATTCCTTTGTAGCATTTACATCACAGCAATAGAAACCAAAAAGAGCTGTCGGTCCAAACCGGTTTGAGTCACCGGGGTTAGTACACATGTACGACTGCCCTTTAGAAACCTTAATCTTCTTGTAATATGGCATTGTCCGCACTGCTATTATAGAGACTGCTGTCGAGATGTCAGTCCGAAGGTTATCCCGAGGGTGGTTTTTTTTTTATGTGCGACAACTCTGACTCCAACATGAAAGGCTTTTTTCCAACTTGGATCGTTTAGAGACTTTTATTCTATTTCTCTTTTCCCCTTTTTTAAAAATATATATTTACCCCGACTTTCTGTTGAAGGTGGGCATTAATAGCTATTCGAAGATGTTTTTAGTTACAGGGGGGAACTATAACATTTCTTTTTTTTTTCGGGAGAGGGGGGGGGGGGGGGGGGGGGGGG
>JAUKPP010269127.1:0-11330 GCA_032273245.1 Phyllaplysia taylori
GGTCGAAGTAGCCCGTCTCTTAAATGACCTTACAGTGTTGCAGGGGACGTAAAACTGGTAACCAAACCAAACCTACCTATCAATCTACCTATCTATCTTTCTGTCTATGTATCTATCTATCTATATATCTATCTGTTTATCAATCTATAATCTACCTATCTATCTATCTATCTATCTATCTATCTATCTATCTGTTTATCAATCTATAATCTACCTATCTATCTATCTATCTATCTGTTTATCTATCTATAATCCACCTATCTATCTACCTATCCATCTATGTATCTATCTATCTATCTGTTTATCTATCTATAATCCACCTATCTATCTACCTATCCATCTATCTATCTATCTATCTATCTGTTTATCTATCTATAATCCACCTATCTATCTACCTATCCATCTATGTATCTATCTATCTATCTGTTTATCTATCTATAATCCACCTATCTATCTACCTATCCATCTATGTATGTATCTATCTATCTATCTTTCTATCTATCTATCTATAATCTACCTATCAATCTACCTATCTATCTATCTATCTGTTTATCTATCTATAATCTACCTATCTATCTATCTATAATCGACCTATCTATCTATCTATCTATCTATCTACCTGTTTATCTATCTTTCTATCTATCTATCTCTCTGTTTATCCGTCTATAATCTACCTATCCATCTACCGGCGTTGTGGTGTAATGGTTAGGCACTTCGCCTTGCAAGCGGGAAGACCCTGGAATGATCCCCAGTCGCGGACGATCAGGGTTTTTTTCTGCTGATTTTTTTCCCCTCTCAGTCCGGGTTGGCCCTGACAGGCAGGGTCGAAGTAGCCCGTCTCTTAATTGACCTTACAGTGTTGCAGGGGACGTAAAACTGGTAACCAAACCAAACCTACCTATCAATCTACCACCTATCAATCTATCTGTCTATGTACCTATTTATCTATCTCTCTCTCTATATATATATCTGTTTATCTATCCATAATCTACCTATCTATCTATCTATCTATCTATCTGTTTATCTATCTATAATCTACCTATCAATCTACTTATCTATCTATCTATCTGGCCCTATTTCAAGGGAAACAACTAAACACTCCACAAAACAGTTTGCTATAATGCAGTTATTTCCCTTGCACCATTGTATCCCTATGAGGAGGACAGCAAGTCATCAGTGGCCGGTTACTGACTGAGAAGTGTCCGAATTTTTCCTGGAACGACTCAGGTCGTCAGTGGCACTGTAAGTGTTAGGAGACCGCTACTTCAACCCTGCCTATTTCTGGGGCAATTGTTTGCTATGTTTGTTTGGTTATGGTTTTAGGGCTTCACAACTCATCTTTTCCGCGCACAGAACCATTCCAAAGTTTTTTTGTTGTTTTTTTTGGGTAAGGGATTAATTTTGAATTTTGCCCGAGCGGCGGCCTAATAGGCCTACTCTTTTCGATTTTCAACCACCAAGGGATCTTTACCTTGCCCCATGTACACACAAGGCCTCCTAAATTTTCCGTCCTTATCCGAGAATACTAGGTGTTTGATCTTACCTACCCTAAGATCAGGGGTGTGGTTGAAAGAGGAGTAGACAAGGAAGAAGAGAAGGGAAACAAGGCAGGCGACAAGAGTAGCATGCAGGGATGTGGAGGAGACAAAGGAGAGACTGAGAGGAAGAGTCAGAAAATTGGTTGAAAGAGTAGACAAGGCATAGAAAGAGAAGCAGAAGAGGAAGACGAAGAAGAAGAAACTTATCGGGGATAACATGCTGGCACCATCCCGGGTTCGAACCCACAACCATTGGCATGAGAGGCAGACACCACTAACCTCTAGACCACGAGAGCCCCCTATCTGGGCCAAGTCAGGCTGAGAGGGACACTGACATAATTCTGATACAAGAGACACGTAGAATTTTAAAATAAAAGATAATGATTTTATTATGACATCTTGAAGTAGATTGTATAGAAAATGCGTGAAAATTTTTCTCTACAAATACTAGTAAGAGAGATGAGGGGATAAAAGGTCCGAACCAAAATCAACAGAAACAAAGCAGAAGAAATGAAGACAGCCAGTCCTAACAAACATGATGGAGTGATGAAACTTACAAATCAAACTTGAAGATAAGAAAGAATCTGCTTGTGGTAATTGATAAAACCACCAGAGAAATTGTACACATAGTTATAGTTTTATCCTCTACATCTTTGAAAAGCGAAACAGCCATAACAAAAAATAATGCATTACAGTCCGCAATACGTACTGAATAATGGGTGGAGAAAGGCAATGTGTTAATTATAAAATTTCTACGTAATATCACACGTATTCTAGTGCAAAAAAATTCAGATAGACACAAACAACCATGCTTTGCTAAAGTACAATATAGTGTTATAATCATCAAGTTTCTTCTGCATGAGGAAAATGTGGAAGATGAACATTGTTTTATTATAGACGAAGTAACAACGCTGATGACGAGTGGAACGTCCACTCTAGTACAAACAATGGAGTCACGTGCTAAGACCTGTATAGGTAAAGTATCACATAGATGTGGGTGCTATACTAAAGTAACATGAGACGAGTCGGAGCATAATCAAAGTCCAATGAAAATAAAAACAACACAGTTAAGAAGAAATATCAGTGTCTGCCTTTGCTGTCATCCTCTTGACTGGGGTACAAAATCATCCTTTATAGTTTTTCTGTGTGACTGTGAAAGGTATCCTTTACACTGTATAAATGTCTCTTAAGCAACTGAAATATATGTATAACAAATCAAGCCCTGAACTCCGACATACTGTAATAAAACCCTACAAATCCATGAGGGTAATTTTGAGATGTAAATTAAATAGATTTCCATGACAAAACATTTTATTTTTTATTCGGATTAATAAAGGGTGGAAAGCAGAGATTTGTATTTAGAGAAGCACAGGTACGGTTTGAGAAAAGGAAATCACCAACAAACAGATATATCTAATCTCCAGTTTTACCCCATCTTAACTGTTGCAAAACTTGACTCCACACTACTGCTACTGAACACATAAAATTCCATTGTGTTTTGTAAAAAGTAGGATATTGGCATATGTTATAATCATACCAAGAGTAGGGAAACAAACTATGGAATCTCGATCTAGATACGGTCATTTCTCAGGAGAAGCAAAACAATTATTCCAAAATCATGCTATGCACTTGTATAAAAGATATTGAATGCTTCATCCCTAACCAATAGCTTTACTGTCACCTGGAGAATACAAGCCCCTCATACTTTGTCACTAGAAGCCTCACTTGCTGTACTTGATTGTAAAGCGCATAGAGCCTGCTTTCAAGCGGGGATATGCACTTTATAAATGCAGTCATTATTATCATTATTACTTTCACATAGGCCTATATTGTAGTGCAACATTATCATACTTAGAGATAAGACAGTTTGCTTCCTCACCCTTGATACCTCTTCTGAATCAATAAAGATTGTAAAATAATTCCAAAAGCTTAAACCCCTACCCAGCAGACGCGGAATGAAGAAAACGTGAAATGTGTGGAAACTTGTTCAGGTGGGATGTACAGATCACCGAAAAGATGTCAACATGAATCTATCACTTTGTAATCACACACAACATGAAATGCTCAAGTGCAAAGACACAGAGCTTCAATCTACTACTCCGCTAGTGGAAAATACATTGTACAAACTTCTGCAAGGCCTAGACAATACAGCTGTATGACACAATCGGAAACAAATTTGTTATGTCTGTGTTCAAACTCACTCCTTCAAAGTGAACACACACAGCAAGAACACATTGATAAGCACACACACAAGCACATTTGGGACCATAATATTAATGATAACCTCAGAACTTAGCGTTGAACTTAAAGCTAATTTTCACATCCATGAAGCTGAGCTTCCAAAAAATATCATCGTAAAAGTAAGTAAGACTGTTCAAATCGTAAAAGTAAGCAAGATTGTTTAAGTCGTAAATGTAAGCAAGACTGTTTAAGAAGTCAGACTATTGAGTTCATAAACTTTAGGCCATTGCCAGTGACCAGAGAATGCATGTAATGTTATTTATGAAGAACATAAACATACGTAGTGATTATTAATATCACCCTTGGTGAAGACTAGTAAAGAACGCCAACATCACCAATATGCTATGTGTAGTTTACAAACAAATATTGAATGTAACTTTAAATGTAAGTATACAGTGCGGAGACGCAGCTACACAGCAAATGGGTAATGCTCAATTCCATCTCTCTATTTCTCTACTGTCATCGACACCAAAGTCATATATTAGTCTGTCTCAATCTCTTACTCTGGTGTCCTCTCCTCTCTCTTTCTCTTTTCTCTCTCACTAGCTCTCCTAATCTGCTCTCTTTCTTTCTTTCTTAACTCCCCCTCCCACCCCAATGTAATATTGCATGCATTTTCTATACTACTCTCTTTCTCCCATGCTCTTTAGGAAACATGACAAGAAATACAGCATTTATATAGAACTCATAATGACTTTGATAATGTGCTCTATGCACTTACCTTTCTCTCTCTCCTTGACTATTACTATAAATATCATCTCTCCCTTTCTCTATCATCTCTCTCTCTCTCTCTGCTTCTCAATCAACTCTTTCTAACTTAGTAAATATATCTCACTCTCTCTTTCTCTCATCATTCTCTCTCAATCATTTCTCTCTCTCCCTCCCTCTCTCTCTTGTATTCCATCCATTTCTTTCTTCTTCTCTTCCTTTCACATGAACTCACTCAATTCTTTCACTTTCCCATCGACAGGCAAGCATCTGCTATTCATCCATTCTTTTGTAAAGTACAATGGCTTCATTTTCCAAATGAAAAAATCATTGCAAAAACATTTCAACATCAAACACTTACAAAATAGAAAAACCACGGTGCCAGAACACTCTTGTAGTTGTCACATACCCCTGTAAAAAACAGAAGAAAATCCCACAACAGAATAAACATAGAGTCAGAGAGCAAGTGCAGATTTTGCAACAAGATGTGGGAAAAGTGCATTTTCACATTTCCATTGACGCTACTGAAAGTTTCATGTAATCAAGGAAAAACAGCTAAATGTACAAGTACAAGCAAACTTAATATAATACAGTGAGTCATAATGCAACCTTTGCTAATAGTGTAACAGCTCATGGCTATACATGTAATTAGATAATATATACAACATAATAATATAATGTGACTACCGTAAATATCACGTCATCCACAGTGTATAAAGATCATGTAGCAAAAAGCCTATAGACACAAAACAGCATTCCTTAACTACATCAGGGGAGTGGTTGTTTTTTATTATTTGCGCTATATAAATGCAATCTATTATTATTATTATTTTTAAAAGTCTTTGTATAACTTATAAGATAAAAACTAACAACACTGAGATTATTTTTCCAAAATTGAAAAGACGATTTTGTTTAACCAACGTCACTGGCAGGCGGTTGGTGGGTGCTCTGATGTGAACTGAACCTTCTCCTTTCTTAGATTTATAAGCTCTTTGAGAATCTAGAGAGCGCCAAAAACTTTGACATGCTCTCCTGGAAATGGCCCAAAATTCTGATACACCTACCCCTCTGTGACCTGGACGACACTATGTAAATAGATTGTAAAGAGCATAGAGCCTGCATTTGAGCAATGATGCGTTGTATAAAAGAACTCATGGCTATAAATGATTATTATTATTATTATTATTACTATCATAGAGCAACCACTATGCTTGAGGAGGAATGCTGTTTTGTGTTTATAACATTTTCTACATCTCTATACAGAATAAAATACCGGTAGTTGAAGACTCAGACATACAACTAATACAAGGTACAATTTGTATCATCTGGGCCTATTAAAAAAATCTATCCAGACCACCTTTTAAAAAAAATCTACATATATTCATTTTTCTTGAGACACAAATGATGCTCAATTTTGTTAATGTCAAAACACGTTTTCTAGCATACTGTGCTGTAAACACTTAAGTAAACTCCGTGCATTATGATTCTTTTCACGTTTTGTTTCTCTATTTGAGTCAACAAGCAAACAGCAAACATTTACTATTCATTCATTGCTTTGTAAAGTGCAAGTTCATTGGCGTAATTTTCCAAATAAAAATGTTGACTGTTCATCTAAAATGAAAATAGGCTATTCACAAGGCCAGAATTAACTATTCAATTGTAGCCTAAGCTAGGCAGCGTAATAGCATACAAAAATAGCATTTTTACCGAAGTCCTTTGACTGTTACACCTGTAATGGTGTTTGAAATTAAAAACTAGGATCTTACATTTTCAGGATTCGCCAGAAAATGTTTTTTTAAAAATGTTCTCGATTATAATCTTTCTCAAAATAGTCATATCTCTATTGCCCTACAGATTCATCCAAAATAGATCAATACGAAACCCAGACGAGGCTAAAACAGCTGAGGCTTGCGCCTCTAGAATTAACCCACTCCTTACCACTACTACCAAACCCAGATAGGAAGACGCAGCTTTTTTTTTTTACTGATTACATTACAATGGTATAAAAAGTGAACTTGACCTAGAAAAGCAGATACTAGGTTCTTTATTCAGACGGCAGTGTAAGTATTTGTTATCACAGAAAATCAAAGTATTCTAAGCTTGTGGGCATTTTTGCAGTCCTCTACAGCAAACTTGGAAGTCAACTTAAATTCTAATTCACAGTTTGACAAATAAAAAGAGAAATATTTTGTGTCGGCAGTAAGTCAATAGCTTAAACTCTGTTCAAATGTGTATTATAAATTATAGTACAGCATTCTACTGTTTTGCATTGCAGTATAAGTAGCCTATACTCTTTGACATTTTTAACTTCACAATTTTTTTACAAGTGTCTGCTTGACATATTTTATGAAATTTCCTAAAGTGATCTTGTTCTATTGCACACTGACTTGACTGTCTATTTTCTATTTTTTTAAGAATAGAAATGTGCAGAACGAGTGCTACCTATTGTTTTAATTTTTTTTTTACACCACATAATTTAAATGTCAGTGCCGAAATGACCTTACAGAGTCAACGGAGCGGTAAACCCCAACCAACCAACTAATTTAGAAGAGTAAATCTAAAAAACTAGACACCCAGTTAGGCCCCTACTGTGAAAATATGACAAGTTTCACCTGTGCCTAACCTTGTCCATGAGTATAAGAATGAACTGTCAGACCTGAACATTTCAAAAGGTCGAACAAATATCAACCAGGCAAAGGCCCTCGATATGAGGTGTAAGGTTAAAAATGTTAAAGAGTAGGCTATAACTATAATCATGATTCAGTTGAACTACAATGCTCTTGTTCTACCAAGCATTTTGATTTTACTGCCACTACCTGTGGAAACTTAATTTCAAGTGCACATAAGCGAACACAGAATTTGCACAAAATTAACAAAGAAAGTACACGAATACTATCAACTCTGAAGTAAATTTGAGAGTCCAGTTTCTATGGGCTCTCTATGTTATATGTGGGCCTACCACACAGTCTCCTGGCAAAGAGAGTACTGCACCTACGCTCATACATTACGAGTTAGTGGAACTCTAAGCATGAACTAGTGGAATACAAGTTGTAATATGTGGATTTATATTTTCTTTACGCATGCATGCATGATCTGTAATTTTCTAATGCTAAAACATCCATCAGTAAAATGCAAGTTGTGATGTGCAGATTATTTTTTAGTTTACAGAAGGCATGAACTTTATCTTTCTAGTATTAAGATATGGATAAATGGAACTCAAGTTAAACAATGCGTAGATTTGGCTCTGACGTTACATGTACATGAATGTATGATCAATAATATTTTCTAATACTAAGATCTAAGAAGACGTAACTTACATATGCTTGACATCAGTGTAACAACTTTTCACATCGGAACAACAAAAGAATACACATCACCTCCAAGCTTCTGAATAGACTAGCATTCTGCTGCTTACAACATCTTGCACGCATGTAATTTCTTTTGTACGTAATCTTTTTCTTTTTGCTTTGGGCCATGGGTCCAGCTCTGTTATTTTCGTACACAAAGTCAAAATCGCTTACAATAATATGGCGTAATGGAAGAGGATCCTGCCATCTCTTCTTAGTCTCATCCCTTTGGAAATCTGTTACTTGGGCTACACAAAGAGTTATTTTTCGTGGATTTAAATATTTGGATTATCCTTTTCAAATTAATTAGATATCAAAATAATTACCCAAATTAATCAAGGGAAGATGCCAAGCAGGGTTGTTTGGACTTTCATGAGGGAAATCTTGTATCCAACTCGCTTGTGGGAAAATATATATATCCAATATCCAAATTTCGAATCAAAGTCTTCAAGAGGGTAAAATAAAGTACATAAACAAGAACTTGATGAAGAAAGAGGTGCCGTTGATGCGACAATCTGCCATATCAACGACACCACTTCCCACAGACTGTCATATCAACCACACCATTTTCTTTAACAAGTTCAGCGACTAAGCATTCTTGTGAAAGTTAAATTTGCATGTGGATAAAAAAAAATCTAATTCTTCATGAACATCCAAATAATTGAATAATCTCAAATTATCTAGTTATCCAGATTCTAATTTTAATAACCGGACAGGCATATCCTATACACCAGGGATCTGATATAACAGGGATTATGTTCTGGTACCACAAAGCCTGTTCCTGTCAGGTTTCCATCGCATCTTCAGTGACTTTCTACTCCGTCATAAATTGAGCAAAATTCCTTGAGGTAATCACAAGATGTCCTTTCTGTCCATCCCAAATATCTCAACTGTTTCCATGGCAACATCATGTCTTCCAAAGGAGGTATACAAAGCACAACATCCTGTCTTACGGTCATGAGAACATGGCACTAGAAGAAGAGATTCTTTCATGAATAGAAACCAAACAAGGTTGGAATACATCAACTTCAAAGCTAAAATAAAAGCAAGTATTAAAATGTTGAACAAAATTATATCCATGTTCATTATAAGGAATGTACACTTCAAATGCAATACTTGAATGGAATGCTAAAACACAAAACACACAACTATGATATTGATATCATGATGATCATGTGCGCTTCCTCTAGGTGAAATGAATGTTGCTGTTGTAATGTTCACAATATGACGTCATGAAATCAAAAAGAAATGTTGCAACAAGATGAGAGAAATTGTTATGATCACTTTTAGTGGGATGCACGAAGCTAGTCAATGTTTTTTCGACTAAGTTTTCAGTTCCATAATCGGAAATACTCACAGTAGCTCACAAAATCACATACTGGCAGGGTGAGTTAAGTTGAAAATTACTGACCTATCGAAGTTACACTTTTATGGAATGGAACATTTAAATCACCAAATTCGACACATGTGTTTCCATGAAAAAGAGTAAATTCGACAGAAGCACGCGAACACTGCACACAAGTGATGGGTGGTGATCCAGAATGCACGTAGTCACAGAGAAAGAGTGGGCCATGTTGGCTCTAAGGGCTGATTCAAGAACGCAGTAACTTAAATAAGAACGTTAACATTATCAAAGCACCATATCTACAAGAGATATTTTTCCACTTTGTGGCGGCTAGAAAACATAGGCTGTGCCTGCGTGAAAATACATGTAGATTTATTGATGTCTATAATGGTTTGCTCCGTCTCATGACGGAAGGAGCTGGGTGTTTTCCATCCAAATATGTGTTTGCATATCCATGAAATCAGGCGCTCATTAAAACAAGGGGAACGGAGTTACCAGCCTTTTTCGGAGTCTCAGACAATTTGTATGATGAATGGTTTTTGTGACGTAGTACCTTCTATATTCATTTAAAAGCACATTTCAGGGAGCATTATACTAAAAACTATTGTTTGAAAAGAAAAGAGTGACACTTTGAAAGCCAGGAAACATTACAGGCCATTTTCTCTTCAATTTTCTGTCTGATAGTGGGGGACTCTTACGTAATCAAAATTGCAAAAATCTCAATTTCAATACAGGATAAATTGATAATTTCTTCACAGACTGCAAAAGAAATGTTCAAGGGTTTACATGATACCAATAACTTAAAATGTCGAGCGCCTGATTCCATTGCGTTGCAACACATTGGCTATAATAATGGTCCGTTTTCAAAAAAAAAAAAAGAAAGAACAAAAATGTGTTGATAGACTTTCTAAAGGCTAACATAAAAGGATATTATTCGGCCTTTACATATAATGAACAGCCCCACGTGTTGGATCATTCTGTACCCAGGTACCTGAGCAAGCATCAACAAAGCAATTTGTATACCTTGACTAACACTACAAATTCTCGTATGACGTATACAATACACCGAACTTGCAAGACTAGATACACAGCGTCCTCTGTATGTGACTAGTTCAATGGTAAGCAGAAAACAAACAAAAATGTATCAGTTCACAATAATGTCTATCACAAATTTCAGAGTGTACTGGACATGACCCAAAACACTGGAACTCATACATAGCTAGCACGGATGGATCACGACCTTGGTCGCAACTAGAGAAAATTAATCTCCCCGTCCTTATCCATCTTTGTTAAAACATCCTGGATATGGCGGGGTGCTTCCCGTGACCTCATTATTTCCGAGCTTCATCATAGAATCTTTATACTCTCAATACCACAGCCCATCAGATCCATTACAGTAAAGTTTCTTTTTGTTCCTGAGCATTTGTTGCTTACAAAAGAGCTCTTTAAAGTGCCTGTGAAATGTGGAAAAATTTCAGCCACTGAACACAAATTGCTTTTCACATCCCACTTCATTCAGAGGCTGCTTCAATTCTAACATAATATTAATGATGATAAAAAAAAAATTCTTTAAAAAGGTAAGTCTGTCTCACAGACTGCTTCATTCATAGTCTGCTTTACACTTCATTAATAGTCTGTTCCACATAACAATATAGTCTGTACCAGCAATCATAGTTTAGCAAAAGTGAGAAGCCACACAGATCACAGACAATGTAAGCTGAGGCCGTCACAACGGAATATCTCACACTCCAAAACTTCTTCTCCATACCGACTCTCTCTTGCCTTTTAGACAGAAACATGACATATATATATATTATGAGGATATAATATAAACAGCTGTGCTACTACACGATACCTATTAGAGATTTATCCACACCATGGTGTGTCATGTGTTGTATGAGGTGCATCTCCGACCCCAGATAACAACATACACAAAAGTAGTCGCACACTGCCAACAGTTGCATAAACATTGAAACTGCTTCAGAGGAACTGTTTGGTTCAAAACAAAGACGAAGAGGAACGGAAAAATCAACAAACTTAAGAGATTTAGAGATGGGAAAAATGTGAGTGTAGCACTACACACTGACGTACGCATAACGGGAGGTTTCAGGAGGAGGGGGAGATTTGGGCTAGGAGGGAAGAGGGGCATAT
>JAUKPP010269149.1:1642-14519 GCA_032273245.1 Phyllaplysia taylori
CCCCCCCCCCCCCCCCCCCCCCCCCCCCCCCCCCCCCCCCCCCCCCCCCCCCCACAGAAAAGGAAAACATCTTCCTTAAAGGTTGGCTGCAATACCTTACAGAACTATGCCAAGCAAGGATAATCTTTTATGATAAAAATTTTATCCATGTCTCAAACAAGCCTATAGACTTTATTTAAGAGAGAGAGAGAGAGAGAGAGAGAGGGAGAGGGAGAGAGAGAGAGAAAGAGAGAGAGAGAGAAAGAGAGAGAGAGAGAAGAGGGAGAGAAAGGGAGAGCAAGAGGGAGAGAGAAGGAGAGAAAGAGGGAGGGACAGCAAGAGAGAGAGAGGGGGAAAGAAAGAGGGATAGAGAGACAGTATGTGATTTGTAGCCTGACAGTCAACACGAAGGTATATTTTAACAGATTTACTGCATGGGCGAGGAAACATTTCAACAAAGTTATACCAAGTTATCTCTTTGGTCTCCCTCTGTCTGTGATCGCATTTCTGTTTCCTAAAAAATACAGGTCTTGTCTGTTAACTGCAAAGACTTCCCCGATGAAGCCCAGCATTCAATTAGTCTACCAGAACAAACATGGTCCAACAGTTGACTGTATAAGCAACAAACAATCCAGAAAAATTGCACAAAAATGCACATTCAAGGGACCACAAAAATCCCCTTGTTCTAACCATGATGAGCTGTAATTAAAGGTTCTAAATCTATATGGTTGGTGTAATTCACATAGCAACACTATAAAAATAATTCTAAAGGTGTGCTTCCAACCTCTCCATTCGCCTCTGATAGGAGCAATGAAAACTTTTTTTTTTTAAAATTCAGATGAATCTCCAAGTATTTGAATCCAAGACCATTTATTGGCAGGTACTTTACCACAGATCATCCCAACACCTCTCCCTGGAGCTATATAATTGATTTTGTTTTGTTGAGCTTCTACAGCACTATCAATACTAATTGTAAATTTAGTACTAGGATAAATTCATGGCAATTTACCACCGATCATCCCCCCCCCTCTCCCTTCCTTCGACCTCCCCTTCCAAGATACATGATACTTTTCTTAAGGTTCTACAACACTATCAACCCTAACTGTAATGGTAACTTTAGTGCTAGGAAAGTAAATTCATGGCAATTTACAACAGATCTGCCCCCACCCCCTCCCTTTCACCTCCCATTCAAAGCTATATAATAGCTATTTTCTTTTCTTAAGGTTCTACAAAACTATCAACACTAAATATGATGGTAATTTTAGTACCAGGAGGGTAATTCATGGCAATTTACCACAGATCCCCCCCCCCTCTCACCTCCTCTTCCAAGCTATATGATAGCTATTTTCTTTTGTTAAGGTTCTACGGCACTACCAACACTAACTGTACTGGTAATTTTAGTACCATTTAACCACAAATCTCCCTCCCCAACCACCTCCAAGCTATAAAATAGGTATTTTCTTTTGTTAAATTTCTACAGTACTATCCACACTGTAATGGAAATTTCCTTGCCAGGACAATCAATTCATGAGTTGCAGGGCGACATTAGATACTGGATGGAGCACTTCAATCAACTGTCTTTCTTTGATTGGACTAAAAATGCGTGTAAAAACACTCCCAATACTAAGCTGTAATAGCTCAAATCCCTTAGGCGGAGCATCCACTGACCTGTTTTGTCAGTTGCAGACCAGGCTCATCTATATATGATTTATACATATGAGCCTGACCTACAACTGACAAAACAGGTCAGTGGACGCTCCGCTTTCATGTTAGAAAAACCCAGGTTTATTTTTTATTGCAGTGCAGGTGCAAATCTGACCTCTCCTCTTCGGGAAATCCTGCTGTTGTCATTATTTTTATCGAATTTGGGACAACTCTATTGAATAATTCGCTTTTCGTAAAGGGGCACACTGAAGTATTTCAAAATTTAATAATTACTAATACAACAATTGGACTGTCAAATTCAGAGCAATTCTGTGAATTTTGTATGAAGGGGAGAAAGTAAATAATATGAACTTCCTTCCACGTTCAAGGGCATGGATCATATATTTTCATCATGGTGCTTCCAAAATGACCTAAGTCCGACTTGGGCCATTACGTAATGTACCCATTACGTAATTTCCCACATCATAGTCCATAGTTTGGTACTTAATTCATTTAGATTACTGGACCATTTTCCTAAAATTTAATATTTCCTTTATGGCTTAACTTGTAACATAGATTGAGGCCAAGTCAGTTTTCTTTGATATCTCAGAAGGGCAGAAACTGAGTTAGGCCATACTGAAAGCACCTGGACGTTATAATAACAACATCAAAGCAATAAAAAGCTTTCAGAGGAAGCTAGAAGAAAAAAAAAAGAGAAGAACGACAACCAGCTCAGACAAAAAAAAGCATAAATAAAACCACGTTCTAACCATGTTGTTGTTTAAGCTTTGCTCATTGCAACATGCAGCTGACAGTGGCCTGTGTGTTATTTGATGGGTCAACAATCAAAGTATCGGTAGTCCTACGCAAATGAAATGTTTTCCTACAGATTTGTCTATTAGAAATCCCCCTACCCCTGTAAAAAAACAAAAAATGGGCGGCTTTGAAGTTCTTCAAATTATACACTATGTGCCCTCAACAAATTTTATGATTGTAGACATTTACGGCACCCTTGCACAAAGGAACACACAGTTCAGCTTTCATCATGATAAGAAGCGAGTGGATATCCAACGAAAAATAGCCCAGGCTCTTAACCTGACGAACATTGCATAATTATGATATTCTTGCCTAAAAAGATGAACTTCCATCTCCAAACTTACAGAAGAATAATAGAAAAATAAATGCGGAGGCAAAAAGTTAAATTGAGGATAGCCATATAAATATGTCAAATTGGCTCCCAAAAGTTAAGATTCAGAGCATTTCTTAATTTTCAAGTAGAAAAGGGAGAAAAGGGAACACGTTACAGGCAGATGACCTAGTCCGACCTTGTCCTAACTGCTTATATTTAATGCTTGAATTTAAACCCACTGAACTGGTCTGGGTCATACTTAAAGTAGAAGCTTAGCTAAGGAAATTTGATAAGATTGATTGAGTCACTCAACTCGGATTTTTAAAACTATTGAATGTTTAGATATCTGATCTATGCGTAGTGTTTTGTTTTCTCTCTGATTTGCTTGATCCGACGACTTGGACATGTATTTGCACATACAGCCTCATGCGTTGTGACATAATGCAACCAATGACTTGTTCGAGTAAATACGTCTTTACACTGTGCCAGGAGCGGCAAAGCCCAACTGCCTTAAAATATTTTGTTCTTCACCGTTTTGACCTATTTAGCAGCTAGAACAAAAGAATTGTGCAGTTCTCCCTTACATAAACGTGTACATTAATAATTCAAATCCGAAACGTCACATAAAATCTAAGGTTGCATGCAGAAAATGGAAGAAAAGTAACAGACCGTTCGGAGAAATTTGATCAAATGTGGGTTCACGGTGAGATTTACAGACTATAGCTACATCTTCCCTTGCAATTCAAGGATTACACAACAGTTAAAAAGAATTTGGCTAGAATTCCACTAATGCCAGAACTAAGTGGTCAAGTTAAACGTCATTCAATCAATAGACTTTTTGCTAGCAGAGATCTGGCTGCAGCGTGGAAGCACAAATGATTTTTACAATCATTTCTTACTATACAGTCTGGGCACATCTTTTTGGGCTGAACGTGGTCCTGAACGATGGTGGGCTTAGGGTATTAGTGAAGCCTAGCCTTACGACAATATCAAAAGTTGAAACCACTAAATTAAAAAGTTTGCAAAATTCAGCAAAAAAAACAAACATACATAAATGAAAAGAAAGCATATGGATGCAAAACCAAAAAACAGAGTTACAACACCTACGTACATATAGTCATAGTACCTATGGGTGACACCGTTGGAAGCCTGCGA
This sequence comes from Phyllaplysia taylori, assembly GCA_032273245.1. Classification (NCBI taxonomy): domain Eukaryota; kingdom Metazoa; phylum Mollusca; class Gastropoda; order Aplysiida; family Aplysiidae; genus Phyllaplysia; species Phyllaplysia taylori. Next base: position 5,550 of record JAUKPP010269149.1, read on the forward strand.
CAGACATGTGTTGTTCTGTTCTTCCTGAGTGCGTGCATACGTCTGCACGGAGGAGCGTACCAGGGGGCTTGGGGGCAACTGACGTCTCACGGGCCAGGGGGATCTCTCAGGGGACACAGGTGAGCGGGGTGTGCGGGAAGCTTTGGGATCCAACATTTCAAGAGCTGAATGATAGATAAAATATGTTATAAAAAATTACTACATGTGCACGTGGATCTAAACCAATAACAACAAGAGCTAACATTCGGACAAGGTCATTTGCTGTCTATAGGCTGGGATCCATTCAAACCTGGGTCAAGCTAGGAAAATTTGTGTGAAGTGCCTGTCCCAAGGACACAATGTTGGGCCTGAGCTGAGATCCGAATCCTGCAACCTTCCAATTATGAGTCTGGCAGCCTAACCACTAGATTACAGACACCATAGTTTTGAAAAGAAGGCAATGCTGTAAAAAGATTATTATTTGCTAAGCAAAAGAGCTAGAACCCCTTTCAAATAATAAAAACGATGTAAACTGTGACATCTGCAGACTAAGTATAGGAGATGTTCATGGGCAAACAGTACAGTTTCAGCCTCACTATACAATAGCAACAGATAAAAAAAACTCCATCTGATATGTGCAGTAGTCACCTGTGACTGGGCTTCTCAGGCTTGGCACAAATATTGCAGGGTGGCAGCTCAACTATCCTAACTTGATATTTCCAACTTTACAGGAGAGGTAAAAAAGTGATTTCCTGCTACAATCAAGATATGATAGTATGGAATTGGACCAATGTCCGTTTTTTTATAAAGCGTTGGACTCTTGAGGATTTTACAGGACAGCGCCCCTTGCCGGTGGCTTGGAATATGAAAAGAAGTATCAGTCATACGCAGCCAGCTGTGACACGATCCGGCTTCTTGGGCCTGGTATATATGCGCCAAGTGACTACAAAGTGTTAAAGAGCTGAAAAGTCCCTGTTAGAAAACAACAACAACTTACTCAGCATGTCCGGTTTGAAAGATGCGATGATCCTAAAGACGTAGTCGGCAGCCTCCTCCTCCTCCATGCTGGTGGTGCTACCGCTGCTGGTGCTGCTGCTGCTGCTCAGTCGACTGCCCTTCCGTCGGAGCTTGGGGAACACTTTGCCTGCACAATGTCAAGGACGTTGGCCACATGAGATCATTGTTTTGGTTTGGTTTAGTTGCCAGTTTTATGTCCCCTGCAACACTGTAAGGTCATTTACCAGACGTGCTATTTCACCCTTGCCTGTCAGAGCCAACCCGGGCAGTGAGGGAAAAAATCCCAGCAGAGAAAAAAACAGACTGTCCGCGCTCAGGTCCTCCACACAACAGACAAAGAGCCTAACAATTACACCACAGCACCGGTGAGATCATTGTGTTGGTGGAGGTGGTATTGTACTAATTTGTGTCATGATTGTTATCGATGGGTCTGTGGCTGATGCTATTATTGCAATGCTGGAGAGGGGCACAGGGTTTTAGTTTCACGTCCTTTTCAACACTGTAAGGTCATTCAAGGGGGCACAGGATTGGCAATAAAAAGGAAAAATGTTAGAATCATGTCAAGATTTTAAAAGTGAAGGTCCATAGACCATGCTTTTTAACAGAAAAAAATGTGCAATGTAAATCCATTGATACAAGTACATAATGATTCTTTAATATCTTTATTTCTAAATTATGTATGAGAAATACCGAGGCTTTGCTTCTTTCTTGGTTTTGTGTTTTTATAATGGTTTATAGCATTATTGACACCAAGGTTATCAAAGGGCAAGGAAGAAGACGAGGACAGTGGCAATTTTATGACACCATAGAACAAACTTTTTTTACTTTATCGTCTTCAGACTTCAGAAATAATGTCATAAAACAGTATTACCACAAAAGAAACATGTAAAGTCATCAACAAGGAAGAGTAGGTGGTTTTCTTTGAATGATATGCAGCACTGTTAACACTGCTAGGTCATTTCACAACCAAAGAGAAGTAAATCAGGACAACAGTAACAATAAGAAAGAGACAGAGCAGCAGACCCCACCAAAGTGCCAGCCAAACACTCATAGTGCAGTAAAGGTGAGGAAAGTGAATAGCTTGGGATAAGAATAGACAAGCCAGATTTAAAAAAAACGAAACAATAAAAGTATCTTTAATGATGTTTGAAGATACAAATTCTTCCAATACAGAATTTCCTTCCCTCCAACAATTAAATAATTGGTCTTCTGCACGCCATATCTCAGATTGAGAGACTTATCATTATTGTCACTGCAGTCATTCAGTGATACCATTCCACTTCCACACCCGATTTTACAATAAAATCTAAACCTTTAAAAGCCCTTTTCTCAGACAAATTTTTTTGCAGTGACAAGAATACGTCTCACAACCCTCGACATGTTCCCTAACATACACCAATAATTTTTCTTGGTGTCAATCAACTGACTAGTACAAATATAAAATTGTTACAAAGCCATCCTTGTCTGAAGACAGAGAATCTTATCATGTATTTTAACTAGGTTAAGACATATCCTTAATAGAGGAAATTAGTACGCTGAAATTTAAAAAACATAGTGTGTTAGTCAGATCATGAGTATTGAGCACACTTACAGTAACCAGCAACCAACGTAGCACAATTGGAACTCTTACAACATGCTCACTCAAGACAAAAGCATACGAGGTAGATGTAAAGAAAAGTTTCCTTTGTGAGAATTTGAATAAATAAGAAACATGATGGGTGACAGCAATATTGAACAAACAGCAGGTTGCAAAATGTCATGCAACCAGTCCAAATGAGTCCTAACTCACATTTTGGCCATATTATCATATAAAGTTATCGGTAGCTTCAGAAAGCCTGGTTGTTTCCTTTCTTAATAGTGAAAAAAATGTCCTGCTAGTTTGATCAGGCGTTGAGACATGGTTGTTTATATTTGCCCAACCACATACCCAAGCAAGAACAGAAAAGAGGAGAAAAGTGGCTTTACAGTTGGACAATGTATTCTTGGCATTCGTTCTTTAGCAAACTGGTGTAAATTTGAACACACAAGGAATTTTATTTTAAAGTGCCTTTTCTCAACTTTAGGATCTGTGACTTATGATTCATTTGGACAAATTGCAAGACAAATAAAGTTATCCGAGATATGGGATATGATCTTCAGCAAGTTCTTTCTCCTGTATTTTAGTCTGGAGACTTTTCAAACAAATATAGAAAAAATCGTTTTGCTTTTGAGGTTATAAGCCCGTATCAACACTGTAAGGTTTGTATTTTCTTCAAGAGCCAGGAAACATTAAAGGCAGGAGGAGTACACCACATTGGGACATCCACCAACCTCCCACACTAGTATAATTGCCCAAAGGATGGTAGTAATTCACAAAGAATACACAATTAGATTTTAGAACAATTGGAATACGCCGACTGAATATCACATTACAATATGCAAAGTTTGATAATATGGGTGGGTAATACATTTGTACACAGAGAAAAGGAAAAGTGTCAGGTGCAAAGATAGCAATTGCGTGACACTTAGAATGTGTTGCTGTCTGTCATTGCATGGAAAAATGTAAGGAAAAAGCTATTGCCAACAAGCTTATTTTCATAATTACATTCATGAAAAACCTATCGTGTCCCTATTGATAACGTCTTCGATAAAAAAAAAAATTTAAAAAAAGCATAATGAGGTAGACACTTAACTCGACTGTGGGGCAGTGCTATCAAAATAAACAAACAAAAAAGGGGATATGATGATGTTTTTTTCTTTAATGCCCCTTGTAACACTGTAAGGTCATTCAAAAGGCGGGACCTCCGAATTTTATGTCTATCTCCAACAGAATGGCGGGATATGATGATTTACTCGTAAGACCTACTGTGGCCATGAGTCGACCAGCACATTATTTCGCTGCAGAAAACAAAGCAGCAGCACAGATTTCTGTTTCAATAACTTTATATATCATTGGTCAGCTGACGAAATAGTAAATCCTACATCAGCAATTTTTCCTGGAAAGTCAATTTGATCAGCCGATTTTGAGGGACAATTTTTGTGTAAAAACTTTCTTTCGAGTGAAGGTATTGTGGACATGTGTTGGACTAAGTACTACTGAAATATATTCTTAAAAATTTTTTTAAAATGTGGTAGAATGTCGAGAATTTGTCGACAATACAGAGTTGCCAGCCTTCAAAAGGAAATTTTAGTGAGATCTTACTCTTTTTAGAGGAATATGAGTTTTAGCATAAAGAAACAATTTACTTCCTTGTTTTGTCATCTACAGTTTGTTCCAAATTCACAATAATTAGAAGAGAGTTTCACTTTAATCCACACATAAAATTGATGGCAAGCAATTCAGCTTACTTCCCTGCAATGTCACTTTTCAGAGTCTAAAAGCATAGACCCCACGATCTAAGGCCAATAAAAAGTTTAACAAGGTCTATATCTTGCCAGCATATCTAATCTGGATCTAGTGAAAACATTGCGAAAATTCAACACTTTTAGTGAGGGCGGAAGATTGTTATTATATTCATGAGATTCACGACGAGCGTGAGGGTTGGCAACTCTGGCACTATATATCTCTTTCTTTGTTGCACCTTCTTGAACTTCCTGTTTTTCTGCATGTCATGTGGGTACAGAGGTTTGATTGCACAAAGCATTACAACACAAAGCACTTCATAATGGCACAAAACTTTATACACGACATTACAAAAGCATCGTACATGAAGCAAAGGGAAGCAAAGGGTATGTCAGGACAGTGAGCAAGGCAAAGGATAGGAGATCATTACCTTTGGGCAATAAAAGTGACAAGCACCTTTTTAAAAATTTACACAGTTATCATTAACTAGTTTGGTCTTTAAGCTCTTCAAAGCTTTCCTCTCCTTTCTCCTTAAATTTTTCACTACTTGGCTAACTTCCAGTCCAAGATCACTCCGCAGACACAACTACTCCTATGCAGGAGAAATTGCAAAGCTACATCCAGTCGTATTTTGCAGCTCCAAGTCCTTGAGAGCCACTGGCTTTAGCTGTTTGAAATAGTGAACAATTTACAAAGGCAACAAACAACTGAAGAGCAATTTTCCAAAATTTAGCATCTGCATCCTGAGAACTTCTGAGAAAATCAGCCTTTTCGATTGCCTTATAAACATGTCATATAGCAAAATAATTTTCCTAATGTTGGAAATAAAAGAACCTACTGAGGTTAGCACAACTAAAAGCTTTGAGAACAAAAGTGCAAATGCAGAGTGTTTTTAAAAATGCTAATCAATTATGCAGCCTTCCTGCAAAATAGTGCTTGTCAGGTTGTTACCCTCAGGTGCCTAGATCAGGAGGAGGTGGAAGAGGAAGGAGGAGGAGAAGAAGAAGGAGATCACTTGCCCGTATTTTTACCTTTGCCCTTCTGAGACCAGAGCGGAGGGTCGAGCTGGCCCGAGGGATGTAAGCCGTTCTCCAGGCATGAGAGGAAGGAGAGCAGGTGGCCTCCCTTGGGGAAGTGGATGGGAGGTCTCTGGACGCCGTCCTGCCCAACTAGGACAACAGTGCCTCGGCAGTCAGCTGTGGAGACAGAGTGAATAAGAGATTGGTTTAGTTATTTGTTTTTACATCCCTTTCACACTGAAAGGTCATTTAGGAGATGGGAAACTTTGACCCTGCCTGTCAGGGCCAACCTGAACTGAGATGGATAAATGCAAGAATAAAGATACAGATCTTCATCCTTATCGAACTCAGATCTTCCGCTTGATAGGCAAAGAACCTAGCCATTTGACCACAGATGCCAGTAGAGACAATAGGAGATTCTTTTAGTATATTTGGTTTTGTTTTTAGTTAGACGATTTTAGTTGTTATAAAAATAATAATAATAATAATAATAATGACGGCTTAATTGATCCCCATGGGGAAATTTGGTTTACAATGGCATCAACATAAATTCAGGTTCTCTAACAATACAATGATAAATACATGGTAAAATGACATTTTTAGTAATCGCAACATTCATATCCATTATAAACAATTTCACGCATGCCACTGCTGGTCACCCCTGTGCAGCGCCGGTGTGAGCTAAGATTAACATGTCTTGCTCAAGGACACACCACAGTGGTCACCCACTCCGAAGCTGCTATCACTCAGCATTGCTTGACAGTCTTTGTGAACCAGAGTTCAATAACCACTCGACCACTGCCCCCCCCCCCCTCCCCCCTTACAACACTGCGAGGTCATTAAAGAGACCAGCTATTTTGGCCATGTCTGACAGAACCAACACAGATTCAGAGAGAACACAACATCTCAGCCAACACATAGAGATACACATATTCAGTTATGAAAATATTTCCCCTCATGAACCTTGAACCCCCACATTTCTGCAAGAAAGGCAACAAATTTAAACACTATACCACAGATGTTGGTGGTTTTGGTTTTACACCAATGCAACATTACAAGATCATATGTATGGTAGGACAGCTTTTGGTTTTGGTTTGGTTTTTACTTCTACATTCCTTACAACATTGTAAGGTCAATTAAGAGAAAAGAAACTTCTACTTTGACCCTGCCTGTCAGGACCAACCCAGGCCTAGGGGGATGAATCCCTAGCGGAATTAAGCAGATGCATGCCCCATAGGGGATTCAAACTAGGGTCTTCTGCATGATAGGTGAAGTGCCTAACCATGACACTACAGACGCCAGGAAGCGGGACATCAACTTCTATTGTCATTATCAAATTAGGAGGGACTGAAGCTTAAAAGACTGAACAAAATCTAAGCGAATTACGAGCAGTATACAAATACATGACTTGGAGCAAGGCAATACAGACATCAGAGTGTTGTAATTAAAAAAGATAGCCTACCAATTCTAAGGTTTCGTTTGTTTACCAGTTTTACATCCCCTAAGATGTATGTGCATCTGCAGACAAATTTTTAAGGACCTTTCATTATTATTCATTAATCCTTTTTAGTGCAATGTTTATCATAAAAGAGGGGAAAAATCTTGATCCGGGATTTTCACTTGCAATCTGGACAGTGGGCTACTTACGTTGCTGGTGGCAATGGATGTAGACGATCTCATCTACGTAGATGGTCATTGCAAACTCCCAGAAGTGACTGGAAATGACGAAATAAAGAAAAACTTATCATCTAGGCTCGAGACATAGGGTAAAAGCATTAGCAACAAAGGTGAAATAGAGAGAAAACAACATTTGGATTGAGCAGGGCTGAGAACGGTCAGTAAAAAAAAAGTTGGAAAAACTAGGGTGTCCAGGTACATGCTGCCCCACAAAAATTTTGAAAACACAAGGTTCAAAATAGCAAAATGTGGCTACATTGTGCTGGATTGCATCTTTTAATTGAACACAGTGCTTGAGCCTATTGAATGGAACTTCAAGGCAATGCTGCTGTTTATATACTATAAAATTATTAAAATGTAAAATATAAAAAAAACACTACAAAGCCGTATTTCGCTGAGCAGAAGGCAAGAAACAATGATCAGAATTCCGACTTTAGGCAGAAGATTCTCAGCCCTTATAGAGAGAAATATATAGAATATTGTGAAAAAGTTATTAAACATATGTCATTCTCTAAGTTACATTTGCGGAGATGGGGAAAATCAAATCATAGTTTAAAAAATCCTGCTTTGTATTACAATTTGCATTCTCATAACCTCTTCTCCCCATTACTCCATTTTCTTTTCCTCCACTCCGGGGTCTTTATCAAAATTCAAGTCTCTCTCTTGAGCTTCTCTTCCCTTCCATCTTCATTCTCTCCTACCCCAACCCTTTAAGAACCCCCCCCCCCCCCCACCCACACACACACACACACAAAAAAAATAAACCCTGAAGAAAAGATGCACATATGTTAAAAAAATAAGCTGGAAAGAGAGGAAAAAAAGTCCTAACCCAAAAAGACTCAACCAAACCAGCTCCAATATCATGGAAGGAAAGGAAATGGATCTCAGGTTAAAAAGAAAGTAGTAATGAAAATGTGTTGCTGCGCGATGAAATCCAGCCCTCGTCCATTTTGGGGCATTTTGAGCCATTTGTATAATGTTAAACCTTGAACATTTCTCTTGCAGACTGTGAAGAAATTATCAAGTTATTGTGTATTAAGTCAAGATGTTTGCAATTTTGATTATGTAAGTCACCCACTATTAGAGGGAAATTTAAAGAGAAAATGGCCATTCGTTTCCTGGATTTCAAGATGGCACTCTTTTTCTTTCAAACAATGTCTTTTAGTGTGAGGCACCGTAAAATGTGTATTTAAGTAAGTATAGAAGGTTCTTGGTTACAAAAAACATTCAGGTTAGAAACTATCTGAGACTTGGAAAAGGCTGATGAGATATCATTGTTTTGATGAGCACCTGATTCATAAAAGATGCAACACAAATGACAAAATTTAAGAATAAAAACAATGAATAAGAGGGAATGCTTTATTTCCTTGGCATGGCTTGGTTACCATTTTTACATCCCTTGCAACACAATAAGGCATTTACAAGCCAGTTACTTCAACCCGGGGCTGAGAGGGACAAATCAGAAAAACGCAGATCCTTCGCAAATGGGATCGAACTCAAGTATTCCGCATGATAGGCGAAGAGCCTAACCATCACGCCACAGACACCAGTTTTATTTCCTTTTTCTTGAATGAACCAAAACTAAACATTGATAGTCAAGGGTGATGAAGGGATGAAAACAAAACTGCACAGAGAGAACCCTCGGAGATATGGGGATGAAACTCAGTGAGTAGAAAAGACAGCAAACCCTGTGTGTAAAATGTAAGGACCTTAACACAATGCACTTTATCTTATACATGGCCTGAAACATAATGCAACCTTTTTGGGTTTGAAACAAAAGCCAAAAGGACTGGTGATAGCATTCCAGCAATCAATAGTGTAAATAATTGATTAAAAAACCCAACAACCATTCATATATAAGTATATTGATTAAGACCATGAGATGGGTGAACACAATACTTCTGCATCTCTGAATACTGGTAAAGGAGATGTGTTGGAAGGTGGGGTGGGGGGGGG
>JAUKPP010269150.1:0-11329 GCA_032273245.1 Phyllaplysia taylori
GTACATTTATGACTGATATTGGAATGCAATTTGCAGAGAATCTCTTGTGGCGATAACATCATTAATTATGTAATTTAAAGCATTTATAAAGATGCCATGCTACAAATAGTTATGTTATCTAATGCAGCTCATTTACCTTCATCGATTGCCATGTCCAAATGAATGTATGTTCAGCCTTTTATGTGTTTTTGCCCGTAGGTAGTCCTGCAGTCTTACTACTAGACTATTGACTTTAGAATACTTTTACAGTTTGACCTCATAAATCAGACTTTAGAGTCATTTTCTAATTTCTGTGTTATAATGTATGAGAATGAGTTTAACTGCAAAAATGTTATGTTGATTAAACAAGTGGAGAAATTTATTTTTCCCGTTACAGACTTTCAAACAGACAAATATTATTATTTTAAGGTGAAATTGCCATTAACGTGGTTTAATGGTTAGGCTCTCCGTCTGTCATACGGAAGACTCGAGTTCGGTCCCGTTCACGACCGATCTGGGATTTTTTTTCTACTGAGATTTTTTCCCTCTAGGCCCGGGTTGGTCCTGACAGGCAAAAAATAATTAAATTTACGCTTCAACTTCTTTTGTCATGTCACATTACCATAGCGCAGTATAAGTTCTTTATGGGGGACGATTTTTCTATCAATATATTTTTTTTTATATCTAAATAGAGAACAAAATGGGTTAATCTCGACGACTATTTTTAACTTTGGCGGGGGGGGGGGGGAAGTTTTTTTTAATTTGTTTGTTTTACAAAAAATCCAGAGTCAGGGCCAGTATATATACGCATATTGCCTCACTATAAGTTGCGTAAATATGAAATGTGACCCAAAAAAAATGCCTTAACATGCGCATGCCAAACATAAAAAGGATAAAAATGAACAGAGAACAGAAAAACCCAAAGCAACGGTATCTCTGTCATGTTCTTTAGAGACACGGGAACCGAGTAGTAGTAAGGAGTGGGATATTTATAGAGGCGCCAGCCTCAGCTGTTTTAGCCTCTTCTTTTTTGGTTTTTACTTAAACACTCAACCAGACTTAAGTTTCCCTGAGGGTTGCCATTTGCGTGCTGCGTTATCAGCACTTCACTGTCACGAAAATCCGTATCAGGCAATTATTTATTTGTTTAACATCAACAACAACAAAAAAGAAATAAATAAAAACCCGAAAAACAAAAAAAAAAGCAAAAGTAAAACAATATTTATTTATTTTAAAAAAAAAAAGACAAACAACCCCACCCCCCTAAAAAAAAAACCCACAACAACAAAACAACAAAAAACCGCGGGCACCGAGATAGCTTCTAAACTCCCAAGATTTCCAGAGCCGCGCCTGTGGTGTAATCGTTAAGCTCTTTGCATATTATCATGTAGGAGACACCAAACAGGCTAAAACAGCCAAAGAAGTGAAGCTGGTGCCTCTATAGATGAATAATTTCAAACAAAGGAAGTCCCGAGTTCTACCCCATTTTAAATGCCTATTGATGTTGGATATGAAACAGTTAGTTCTGAGTATATCAATCTGAAAGATCGTTTGCTAATTTGGTAATCTGAAACATAGTTGATTGAATTTAGAAATCTATTCAGTGATTATGTTAATCGATAAGACTGTCTTCCTTTATGAGAAGGTATCGTCTGCCTGTATGCGGATTGTGGGCTAAAGACCTTTATATCAAAGTAAACAAATTCAGTTCAATCCAACACTGACTTGAATTACGACATGCCCTACGGACGTTTATGTACTCGTATCCTTCAAATGATTATGTCTACGTTCTGCTACTATTGTCCTATCTATTCTCTTGTTCTGATATAACCACAGTAAAAAAAAAAAAACCCACCACCCAAACAACTCGGCAGTGTGAGTAAAGAGATATTGATAGTTTACTTCGCGGCCTGAGTTTTAATAGTATCGAGGATATGATGTCCAACAAGTGTTAAAAGCCACAATCTATGTTTTTGTTTTGGCAGGTTGTGAGGCGGCCACTTTCAAGGAGGAGTACGACCTTCTTCTTAAAAAATTGTCCACCGCCCTCCCTCGCATGGACGATGGCAGCCCCTTGCAGCTCAACATGGGAATGCTTCTAAAAACCATCGACAAGGTAGACAAAAGCAAAAACCAGTTTCAAGTGGTGATCACGAACCGCCGTCAGTGGTACGATTATGACATTGTCTGGAACGCGAAATTCACAAACTTCACATCATTTTTCGTACCGGTTGAAAAAATCTGGGTGCCAGACATTACCCTATTTAACAGCGCTGCCCCTGAGCATTTGGTCACGACTGATGACGTGTTGGTCGTTTACAACAGTCTCACATTACACACCTTTGCGACCCGCTACACCGTCACCTGCGATCTGCGTGGAGTGGACACATATACCGGAACCACCTGCCATCTTGTCTTTGGCTCATGGAGTTACAGATCAGAACTTCTCACATTGAAGGAGCCAGACGAGGAAATTGCCTTCCTTCTCGACGAGTACAACGAGGCATCACTGTACGAAGTTCTGTCCGCATCGGTGAGGAAGGAGCGTAAAAACTATCAATGCTGCGAATTCGAGACAGAGTTTACCTACGATACATGGGTGGTCACCCTCAGGTTCCGTGAAAAGTAGAGGTATTGTCAACGCGATCAAGAATCATATTCTCCAAGTGAACGAAAGCAATGTTTTCTATTTAAGTTCGTAAATAAAACGATTGATAGAATAATTATACACTGTTGCTTCGTGTCAACTCAATGCTTAAACTGCATTTGGTGCTGGACTTGTGCAGTGAAAAAAATCAAAGCAGCAAGCAAATCATTTTAGAATAGCCAACTTTTCGAACTGACTCAGTAATCAGATTGTCTCCAATATTTTTTATTGTGAACGTTAACGAACTCAGAGTAATAAACACCCACTGAGCATAATAATTTTGGTTTGTCATGTTTCGAGACGACGCATTAACGGTAATTTTAGTACGGGGTCGTTGGTGTAATGGTTAGGCTCTTCACTGATCACTCAGAGGGCCCGAGTTCAACCCCAAGTGCGGAAGATCTGCTTTTCCTGTTGGGACTCTTCCCTCTCAGCCTGGGATCGCCCTTGTAATGAGAGTCAAAGTAGCACGTCTCTTTGGATTTCTTAACAGAGCTGCAAGTGACGTAAAAAAACAAGTCCAAACTGATCAAATACGTGTGTACGAGTCTGCCTAAAATCTTTTCCAAGCTTTTGATTGCATATTAGGCTTTTGAAAACAACCACCGACTTAGCGCCAGCTTACTTATTAAAATTTGTGTTTTGGTCTCCAAAGGGCAAGAATCTCACTTGAACGTAGACTACTGCCAGCCCTACTTTCGCCTTCCAAAAATTTAGCTGTGCTCTGTAGAAAATGGTTAGGCTCTTCGTCTAGCATGCAGAAGACCCGGGTTTGAACCCATATGCTGACGGTCTGCTTGGTCTGGTCACTAGTTTTACGTCCTCTGTAACAATGTAAGATCATCTAAGAGACGGGCTACTTCAACCCTGCCTGCCAAGGCCAACCCGAGCTGACCGGGGGATATTCCAGCAGAAAAAATCCCAGACGTCTGCGCGTGGGATCGGACTCGGGTCTTCCGCGTGACAGGCAGGGAGCCTAACTATCACACCACATCACGAATGTTTTGTTTGGTTACCAGTTTAACACTCCCTGCAACACGGTAAGATCATTTAAGAGACGGGCAACATAGAACCTGCCTGTCAAGGCCAAAATGGGCTGAGAGGGACAATAGAAAAACGCAGATTCTTGTCCTCACTCGAGATCGAACTCAGGTCTCCCACTTGACAGGTGGAGAGCCTAATCACTACACCACAGCGTCAGTGACGATCTGTTTTTTCCTGCTTGGATCATCCTTTTCAAGAGGCGAAGTGGTTTGGTTTAATTAATAATGGGGGGAGTTAAGTTGAAAATTACTCACGTATAGAAATTACGCTTTCATGGAATGGAGCATTTAGTTGTAAAAGTGGGCGACTACCATTGTGCACCCTACCCTACTAGTGGGATGCACGAAGCTAGTCGGCAGTCTTTTCGACTGAGTGTTCCATTCCATAATCGGTAATACTCACAATAGCTCATAAAATCACGTGCTGGCGGGGTGAATTAAGTTGAAAATTACTCACGTATATAAATTACGCTTTTATGGAATGGAGCATTTAGTCGTAAAAGTGGGCGACTACCATTGTGCATCCTACCCTAGGTCTACAACCGATTCGACTTGAGAGATTCAATTCAGCAATGGAGAGTTTGATAGATCTACATCTAGAGTAGAGCACTTTGCGTGTCAGCAAAATGGTGACTGCTGAAAACTTATATCCCCACAGATTACAATACACTTACTTCACTTTCTTTTTTAACAAGACGGATTTAGGAAAATTGTTTCACTTTGACTAGCTATTGTTACCTCGATTGCTATCACAATCTCGGCAACTATTGCTGGTCAGCGTAAAACAATCTTCCACGTCCGTCTTGTAAATAAAAACAACTGCGTGAAATATTGTATATATCTTTACATGATCCGACAGATTAAATTGGATTTAGCAACATGCTAAACATCGGCAAGCGAACCTCGAGGAGGAAAGTGCTTAAAATGACTTGAATTTAAATGTTGACAAAGACCTAAAAAAAGAATAGTGTACCAAACGCGACACCGTATTCTCTTTCCGCGCGCAATTTTAGTGGAAAGGTATGCTTTGATAAAAGTATGGAAACCCAAAGTGTCATCCTTGGAAAAGGGAAAGGACATAACATAGGAGAGGGTGTTCTGGTTTCATTGCCGTCACCTGCAACACCGTAAGGTCACTCCGGTGTGCGGGTACTATGTGTTTCTTTCTGCTGGGATTTTTTCCTCTCAGCCCGGGTAGGCCCTGATAGGGAGGGTCGAACTAGCCCGTCTTTCAAATGATCTCACAGTGTTGGAGGGGACGTAAAACTGGTAACGATCCAAACCAAACTGTAAGGTGATTGTAGAGACTGGGCACTTAGACCTTGCCTGCTAGGGCTAACCCGGGTTTTGTCTCCAGTCTTGCGTCCCCTGCAACACTCTAAGGTCATTTAAGAGACGGGATACTTTGACCCTGAGTCAACCCAGTCTGAGATGGAAAATCCCAGAAGAAAAACCCATATCCTCCACACTCGGGATTGAACTCGGGTCTCCGCATGACAGTCGAAGATCCTTACCATTACACTACAGTGCCTGTGCTGACCCGGGCGGAGAGGGACAAATCCAAGCACAAAATCGCATATGCGTGTCCACAGGACGGATCGAACTCAAGTCCTTCACGTGACGGGCGAAAAACCTAACAACTACATAAAAGACGTCGGTGGAAGACGAAGGTATACACCAACCATTTCGGAAAGAGTACACCTGGCACCAGTGCTATGGTGCAATGGTTACGTTTTTCGACTATCATGAGGAAGACCTGAGTTCGATCCCACGTACGGACGATCTGTGTTTTTTCTCTGTTGGGACATTATCCCTATCAGCCTGAAAGCACAAACACTTTGGCTTGGTTACACGATTTAGATCGCCTGCAACACTCTAAGGTCCTTTAAGAGATGGGGTACTTCGACCCTGCCTGTCAGTGCCAACCCGGGCTGAGAGGGAAAAAATTCCAGCAGAAAACCCCCCAGATCGTCCGCGACCGGGATTAAACTCAGGTCCTTCGCGTGACAGGACGAAGAGCCTGACCATTCCACCCCAGCGCAGGTGTGCGAACACTGAGAGGCCATAGTTTGTATCATAGCTGCACATCTTCAGAGAACATGGAAAAGGTAATTAATTTATTATTTTCAAGAAATAAGTTATTGCTCTTGAACATGCGTATTTGCATGGTTATTTCCCTTGGAAAAGATTTGAGTTTCCCTTAATCGGCTAGGTTCTTTTCAAAAGCCTTCTTTATCAACATAATCATATCTAGTAGCCCAGACAAAACATACTACGTACTTTGCGAATATGGTGCCAAACATTGTTTAGTTTATTTCTATCCGTTTTAGACTTATTTCACTTTAGAATCGATCAACAAAAAACAAAAAAGCTAAACACAAACAAAAATACACACAAAAACACTAAAAAACACCCTAATCATCTAAGACTGATGTTATGGTATAAAAAAAAATAGCTCATTTTCTTTCAATGGAAAACATGGAACCCATCCTTCTCGGGACCTATGGCTGTGTAGCTCAACCGGCGCTGTGGTGTAATGGATAGGCTCCTCGCCTGACATGAGGAAGAGCCCGATTCGATCCTGAGTGCGGACGATCTGAGTTTTTCCTGCTGGGAATTTTCCCTCTCAGCCTGGGTGGTCCTGACAGGCAGGGTCGAAGTGGCCAGTTTCGTTAATGGCCCTACAGTGTTGCAGGGGATGTGTAAAACTGGTAACCAAACCAAACCAATGTGTAGCTCAAACATTGCCTGTGGAGTTGTCCCATGTTTTGGATGCTATTATCAAAAGTACGAGTTCCAAGTCTTTCAGAAATAACCTGTGACTGTGGTGTAATCGTTAGTCTCTTCATGTACCACACAGAAAAGGCCTGAGTTAAAGACCAACATACGGTCCTCTGGTATAATGGTTAGGCTCTTAGTCTGTCACGTAGAAGACCCGATTCGATCCCGAGTGCGAATGATCTGGGGTGTTTTTTCTACTGAGATTTTTCCTCTAAGCCCGGGTTGGCCCTGACAGGCAGCGTCAAAGTAACACATCTCTTAAATGACCTTACATTGTTACTGGGGACGCAAAAGTGGTAACTAAACCAAAGCAAACCAAGTTCACCCTGAAGCAGTTTGGATTATCAGGTTTATCTCCGGGGTTTTTTTCCTGCAAGGGTAGTGTCTGTCTTAGCCCGAGTTGGCCCTGATAGGCAGAGTTGATGTGGCCCGTCCCTTACATAATTTTTCAGTGTTGCAAGGGACGTAAAGCCTAAAGCCAAACTTCCAAACCAACATCTCTCAGAGATAAGAGTGCGCAGAATCAAAGGTCTGTATGATGTATGGCTAAAAATAGCTTACCACCAAGGAGTAGCGACCACGGTGCAATGAATCCCCTGGGGTGCCGCTTTCCTGTGACCACGGATAGCTCTTTACAGAACATGGTGAAAAGATATTAATAAGCTACACATTTGATTGTTTTGAGAGGGGGAGGGGGAGATGGGGGGAGAGAGGAGGGAGAAAGGGGGGGGGGGAAGAAAAAGGAAAGGGGAGAGAGAGGAGGGGCAGAGAGTGAGAAGGGGCAGAGAGAGAATGGGAGAGAGAGGTGGGTGAGAGAGAAAGGAAGTGAGATAGAGAGAAGGGGAGAGAGATGTGAGGGAGAAAGATGAGTTTGAGAGAGAGGAAAGGAGAGAGAGACGAGGGTGAGAGAGAAAGGAGGGGGGGTGAGAGGGGGATAGAGTGGAAAAGAAAGAGGAGGAGGGAGAGAGGGGAAGAGAAAGAGAGAGAAAGGAGGGAGAGAGAGAGGGGAGAGAGAGTGGAAAAGAAAGAGGGGAGGGAGAGAGGGGAAGAGAAAGAGCGAAAGGGGGAGCTAGAGGGAGAGGGAGAGAGAGAGAGAGAGAGAGAGAGAGAGAGAGAGATAGAAGGGGGCCGGGAGAGAGAGAGAGGAAGAGAAACAGAAGTTTGGAAATACACGCTGACTTTCAACACATGTTAGACTTTCCTTTCAAATTTCTGGTAAAAACCATTCTTGGCGCAGGCTTTGCTTGATTTTTTTTTCCGAAACTACAACATGAATAATAATTAATTATTCACAATGTTGAGTCAAGGGGATTATTTCAATTTGTCGAGCTGTCGGTTCCAAAATCGTGGATACGTTTGAAGCAAGATTTCTAAGTAGAAATCTATTTAATTATAACAAGCTTTTGACAAGGGTTCATGTAGCCTATGCCCAAGACTCTATAAAAACTGTTTCTTGCGTAGTGCCCTAATTAACGTCTGCTTAATAATTTAATTACCCTTCTTCTTTAATGCACATATTAGTTTTAACTAAAAGCGGAATTACTGTTTACAATATATTCCCACCAAGAAGCGTGTGTGGCTTAGTGATAGCGTGTTTGCTTGTTAACACAAGGTTGTGAGTTCAAATCTCGTTTCGATCATGATTTGTTTTGCTAGAACAGCCAAAGAGGTGAATCTATAATTAGATAATTCGAAACTCCAGCCAAGAATATTATGAAACTGAAAGTAAAAGAAATCTTATTTAGTACTAAAGGCCGTCGGCCCAAATTGCAAATACAGACACATTAAGTGAACCGCGGGACTTTCATCTTCACGCATGACACATGGGGGGTCTCGTGGTCTAGAGGTTAGTGGTGTCTGCCTCTCATGCCAATGGTCGTGGGTTCGATCCTGGGACGGTGCCTCTTCTTCTTTTCTCTCTATGCCTTGTCTACTCTTTCAACCAATTTCCTGACTCTTTCTCTCACCCACTCTCTCCTTGTTCCCCTCCACATTCCTGCTACTCTTGTCGCCTGCCTTGATTCTCTTCTCTTCTTCCTCGTCTACTCATTCTCTTTCAATCACACCCCTGATCTTAGGGTAGGTTAGATCAAAACACCTAGTCTTCTCGGATAAGGACGGAATACCTCTGAGGCCCCGTGTGTACGTTGCGCACGTTAAATATTCCTTGGTGGTTGTAAATCGAAAAGAGTAGGCCTATTAGGCCGCCGCCTGGGCAAAATTCAAAAGTAATCCCTACCCAAAAATACTTTGGAATGGTTTTGGGCGCCGAAATGACTTTATAGAGTTTACGGAGCCCTAAAACCCTAACCAGCCAAAGAAAGAAGCATCACACATAAACCTGTTATTCAACATTTCTTGACAAGTCGCCACTTTGCTGATGCATATAGCTAGTACATGGCTTAGTTTTATTTAACAGCTTGATCAGTAGTATGAGATTAGCCAAGGCTTTAAGTTTTTTGGTTTAACGCCCAGTGCAACACTGTTAGGGTCATTTACGAGGCGGGACCTCCAAATTAATTGTACGTCCATCTCCGGTAGAACGGGGGTCGGAGCCATGAAAGCTCCGAAAGAATCCCGGTGAACATGTGCGGATTCGAACACAAGCTATCTTCGCCTGTAGGCGGACGCACAACCGTTCAGCCCTCGACGGGTTGAGAGGAACGAACCCCGGCAGAACAGTTCCTTAGCTGTTTTGCATAAGGGCGAATAGTACAAGGATTATTGTGGAATATTCGGCTCTTTCCTAAACAATCAGCGACTCGAGTCTAAGCCAAAGAAATTATTGAAACGCTGGAGAAAAAAACACACCAAAATCTAACAAACGGCTCGACCACAACTCCAATCCCGCCCCGCTCTCTCCCTCCCCCTCCTTCTATTATCTCTCCCTTCTTCTCCTCCTGCTCTTCCTCCTCCTCCTCCTCTCCTCCTCCTTCTCCTCCTCCTCTCCCTCCTCTTCTTCCTCCTCCTCCTCCTCTTTTTCCTCCCCCTCCTCTTCTTCCTCCTCTTCATCCTATCAACTCTCCCTTTTCCCCCTCCTTCTCCTAGCCCTCCTTCTCCTCCCCCACCCCATCCTTTATTTCCTTCCTCTTCCACCCCTCCCAGACATTCCAAACCTCACTCCCTCTCTAAACCTGAATACACCTAGCACAAAAGGATCTCAATAGGACATGAATTGACAAAACACAATTGGAATGAGCCTCAAGGGCAAAAATACCACAGTACTACCAAGAGGCTCAAACAGCCAAAGATCCTGGCGCCTCTATAAACAACTAATTTTAAACTAACAAACTAACTAAATTGGCACCTGGTTCAATTCTTACTAATGATTGATGGTGGAATAGTTCAAATGCTCATGAATATATTATTATGTCTCTTTTAAATCATATTGTCGGACTACCATGCTAAATTAGTTGGGTTTTTTCTGAAACAATGTCCAATCCACTTTTCAGGTGTCCAAAATAGTTTTTTGACTCAAAGGAATGCAACTTGATGCAACGAGAAAAGCAGCACAGGTGCAGTGCGGTAAAAATAAAAATAAAAAAAGAAAGTCGTGAAAAAATAGTGCTCCGCTTCTTTTGAGATAAGTAGTGCGAGGGCAGTGGGTCACATTTTTCAAATATGAGACCAACCCGGAGTAAAGGTTAGACGCGTGAGGAGTTTCGCTACACTGGTCCGGGCGAGGCACTACGTTGTCTTTTGCACTATTGTGGAGCGAAGCCCATAGAGAAAGCTTTGTACCGTTCGCTGAAAGTGTTTTTTGGATTGTCTTACATATTCGGCCAATGAAACCGCAAGTTTGTTCAATTGCCTTCCCATGATGTACTTTATAGCCGGTACTTAGAAACTCATTTGTCCTAGTGGTTTGGGTGAATGTCAAAGGTTATTTGGCCGCTTCCGATTGTGAGAGAGGATGCGTTTGTATAGTTTCTGCAAGGCATATTTCGTGGGTTTGACTCAGTCACTACAATTGGCTGCAATACCGAACTCAAAGACATGATATCTATTGCAAATGGACCATCCGTAAGTAGACTGCTTCCCCAATTTTAAAATAGCTTCATCTTTAAACGCCTTAAATAAACAAAACTCCAAGGAAAAGTTCAATTATGACACTCTTGGCGACTCCATTCCTCGAAATAAAATAACTAAAGTTATAAACGCTTTATTTGGTGTTACAATCATGATCTCGGAATTAGCTATGGCTCGTAATAATATATACAATATAGCCACATAAATGGTAAGAAACATGACCATCTAATAGACAAGTAAAGATATGTTGCTGTTTGGTTTTTTTTATTTGCCGCCATCTTGGATTCAACACCCTTTATACAAAATCTTAATTTTCTAGAGTTTACCGATGGATTGCCTTAAAGTTTGGCAAACAGGTAGCCAAGAGATATCTTAATATCGTATAGAGAGCTTTTTGTTTTATTTCTTGTTTATTACCTTTTTGTTATAAAGCATTAATGTTGGCAAGTCTTAAAATGTCATTGTCCCGCACTTTTTTTTTTCTTTAAAATGAAGACTAAAACAGATATAAAAATAATCTATTTACAAGAATATTCTACTGTTCTAAGGTATCTGCATATGACTTTTCAGCCAAATATCTCGTAAGTTTCGGAGGAGTTAGGAAAAGTATGGCGAAGACACGGACATTTCTAATAATTTTGCGAAGAATCATTTTTCGAAAAAAAATGAAACGGTAGATGACACTTTATAAAGAACAATTATTGGTTATGATGTGTAAAATCATTGTGCTTAATTTAATTATAACTAAACAATAAAAAAGTAAGTTATCGCAAAGGGAATGAATGGCACTCCTGGAAGTAGGCCTTTGATTAATAGCGATTTCCTACCATCCTCTGTGGGGGGGGGGGGG
>JAUKPP010269161.1:0-11327 GCA_032273245.1 Phyllaplysia taylori
CATATTGCTGTGTCATCTGCATATTGTCCTATGCTTATCTTAGGGTACTTGTTCTCTATTTGACTTACATCGTTAATAAGAATATTGAAGAGAGTTGGTGAGATTACTGAACCTTGGGGTTAACACCTATTAAGTTTTTGATAGCTATTTTATTACTGTACTCTAAAATTAATCGTCATTTCGTACCGGAAGTGAAATGAAAATGATAAATATTCTGTGAAAAATAAACCTAAAGATTGAATGATGGGGTTAGATTAGGGGATAGAACGTCTTGATAAAAAGATACAGCGCTAAGTTTCATCGGGAAGTATTGATTTAAGCGAGGATTTGTGTACGTTTTAAATTGATTTTGTTTTCTCTTTAATCTCGAGAGAAACAGGGGCATTTTTCTTACTTTTTAAGCCTATGGGGAGCCCTGGACCTCAGGCACAACCAACCGCAGTACAGGAATGCCTTTTCTTTATTAAGTGACTCGGAAGTGCTAAGTTTGCTTGCTAGATTTTGGCTCTATCCTTGGAGCGACACTTTAACTCTATTGAAGATTTGGGCTCTCACAATCAACCAGGGTCGAGCGAGGGCTACGTTCCAGCAGAAACACGGAGATACGTGTACTGCCCCAATGTGGGACTCGAAGTTCCTATCCTCTGCCCGAAAAGAAAAAGAAAAAACTCAACAACAACAATAACAACAACAACAATAACAACAACAACAACAACACACACACACACACACACACACACACACACAAAGCGATCACACCAAAGACACCACTAATTCGGGAATTATTATGACAAAAGCAAGATGAAAAACACAACTCCACTGTCTCAGATCTTTGTCCTGGATCTTAGTAGACGTTTAATTTAGCTATCAAGAAAACCTAGGGCGAGGATATCAGTTTCGGGATCACTTTCCTTCACCTTGAAGTGTGCAGAACCAAAGATTACTCCATTCATCAAATGATATCCTAAACAGTGGTAAGTTGTCGAAAACCGCTACGCCAACAGTGTGTTATGACTACGAAGTTCTCCCTCATTTGTCATTGGCTGAAGTAAATCGTGTATTGTCATGGGACAATGGTAGCCTCATTGGCGCCAGTTCTGGTTTTTCTCGTTCTCCGAAGATGAAGAGCTCCCAAGAACTTTTGAGGGAGCGCCATGCGCGGAGGGAACAGGAGATGCGTGGAAATATGGGGGAGAGGGGATGGTGAAGATATAGAGGAAAATAAAGAAAGTTAGACAGAAAAAGAGGAAGAGAAAGAGCAGACAAAGGAAAAGAAAAAGGGAGAGCGAAAGAAAGAGACAGAGACGAGAACCACATGAGGAATGAAGAAGTGAAAAAGAAAATGAGAAAAAAGAGAAGAAGAGCAAAGGTAAAAAGGGGGGAAGGGGGGGATGGGACAGAGACAGACAAAAGAAGGGAAGAGAGAGAAAGAGAGAGAGAGAAGAAGAAGAAGAAAGAGAGAAAGAAAGAAAGAGTAGGAAAGAGAAAGATAAAGGGAGGAATGTAGGGACAGAAACAGAGTGATAGAGATAGATAGAGAGATAATCTAAATAGGTCGACAGTCGTATAAACTGTGATAACACATGTCAATTAATTGTTTTTTTATTACAATAAAGATGATGTCATACAAATCTGTCGATACTGTTAGGTCATTTCACTAGCGAGGAAATTGTACATGTCGCTTGTTGTATTGCAAAGAGGCGAATACTCCACTACAATCCTTGTCCTATTCGCCCTTATGCAAAGCAGTCAACGATGGGTACAGGAGTTACCGAAAAGGAACAAAAAGGGCAAACTACAGTCAAACCTGTCTAAGACAACCACCCAATGTCGATAAAAAGATGATCGTTTTAGACCGGAGGCCATCTTAGACAGGGATATAGAATAGATGAAATGCAATTGGGGAGTCGATATAAAGTGGTCGTTGGTTTAGGTTGTCGTCTTGAGCAGGCGGTCGCTTGAGCAGGTTCAAACGTATACTACAGAAGATTATCGATTACCCAAAGAAGCAAAAGAAGCTCTGGAAAACGTTGACAGCAGCACAGAAACAAAACAAAAAAGAAAAAAGGTGATAAATTCAAATAACCCTGACTAACGTTGTAGCCATTCAGCTCATGGTGAGACATTGTTGCAAATGGCAGGAGTCCCTAGTTCGAATCCTATAGGTAAGAGAGGAATTTTCCTAATTCTTTTTACCGAAGTTAATTTGTTGAAACATGACGGTCTCGTTGTCTCTGTCTCTCTTTTCAACTCTTCTCTTCTCTCTCTGTTTCTTTCTTCCCTCGTGTGCCTCCATGTCCTCATCGAAGTCTGTGGTTTAATGGTTAGGCGCTTCGCCTATCACGCAGAGGACGTGAGTTCGAGGGCCACGTGGGGCAATTTGTTTGACCGAGTATATCTCCGTTTTTCTGCTGGGACAATGTCCTTCTCAGGCCGGCTTGGCCCTGACAGGCAGGGTCGAAGTAGCCCATCTCTTACATGACCTTACAGTGTTGCAGGAACGTTAAGCCAAAATCCAAAACAAACCAATCCCTGTTCGCTCCATTACATTGTAATCTATTTTAGCCTTTCTCTCTCTCTCCCTTTCTCTCTCTCTCTCTCTCTCTCTCTCTCTCTCTTACCCACACATACGCTCTTGCCCTTTACAATCCCCTCTCGCTACTCCTCTTCGTCTCTCTTCCTCTCTCTCCTCCCTTTCTCACTTTCTTTTCTCTCTTCTCTGTATCTCTCTCTCTCTCTCTCTCTCTCTCTCTCTCTCTCTCCTTTTACATCCAGAGGGAGAAACTTCCTTACCCTTTTTACACAGGCTTAGTAATTGCAAAATCCTTTTTTCTCTTTCTCATTCTCTCTCTCTCTCTCTCTCTCTCTCTCTCTCTCTCTCTCTCTCTCTCTCTCTCTCTCTCTCTTTCCTTATTCCCTTACATCTCTTTCTTCCCCTTCCATCACACTGTAGTCTGTGCTTTTTCTCTCTCTCTCTCTCTCTCCCTCTCTCTCTCTCTTACACGTTCTCTCTTGCTCTCTGCATTCCCTCTCTCGCTTTTCCTCTTTATCTCTCTTCGACACCCTCCCCTTCTCCCGCTTTCTTTTTCCTTCCTTCTCTTCCATCTATCTATCTCTCCCTCTTTCAAACACCAGCATTTTTCTTTCTTTCTTTCTTTCTTTCTTTATCTCTGCCCTTATAGATATAATAGAGCGCTCACCCTCAGTGATGTCTCTCCTCCCGTCTCCAGATTACTCACTCTCACGCCGGCATCTGACGCGAGCTGGGGAGGAGATGTCACACATCATTGGCCATTTCACGCGCTGACTGCCGGCTCTTACTGTGATAACATCGCAGGCGCCACAATTTGGAAGCCATTTCATTAGTAGAGAAGAATAACGTTTTCTTTTTTTCTGACCGTTTTATCATTTCCTCCTTTTTTTTCTCCTTACTTTTTGTCCACAGAGGCAGTTTCCTAGAGTTGCTTTTCTTTTTTTAATTTATTTATCTTTTTTCCCTTTTTTTCTATTTCTTTTTTTCATTTGCTCGTTTATTTCTCGATAACTTCTGTTAGGTGGAAAGAATTTACATGCAGGGCATATCCCATTTTTTACCTCTATATTACTAGGCTTGTTTTTGTTGTTGTTGTTGTTGTTTTGTTTTGTTTTGTTTTATCTTCACTCTTCCATTTTTGGAGCTGATCCATTGGTGAATGATTATTTTTTTCATATTTAACTTTTATATGGATTCCTTTCTCCTTATATTTTTTAAAAACTATTTGAACGTTATTTAACTGGGCCCAATGCTTTGCTGATTCCCTAACTCGGACTAAAGAATGCCACATAGTTGTGTTTCCGAATATCGGAACGGTGATTTCCTTAATTGTTGTTTCTATAGGGTGAGCCCCCCAAAAAAAAGAAAAGGTACCTCGGTTATCGCCATATTTCGCTTAATAGTCTACGGATTTTTACGAAACTTCACACATTGTACAGTATGTCCAGGTGGTAAAGGTTTCTGACAATGTAATTGTATTTGATGCGCAGAAAGCGAAGAAACGCGCATTTTAAGAAACCATGTGATTTTCCACTTCTCGTTTGCAGAACCTGGTCCTCATTACTGTTTTTAACGGATAAATCTTCGAGATGCCCAAACCTGGTGAAAGTGATTTTGGTCAAGAGAGAGTTCTCAAGACATCGCCGAAATAGCTGAAGGAAATTGTCTCATCAAGTCCTTGAGATCGTCTTCAATGGGTCGTTTGTCGCAATCAGTCACCATCATGTTATATGCTTCGATGACCAAATTTGGAGACAAGCGTTCTTATGCAGCCACAATGAGTCGATTTATCAACTGATACTCGTAATCTAAAAAAACCAACCACTTTTACAAAATCTTTATTCTTTGTAATAAAGCTTTCACTGTTGCATTTAGTATTCTTATTCCAGGGGAAAGTTCACCAGCATTTGCTCAGTCTTTATCAGCCCACGCTACAAGGCAAAACACACTCAACAAAACTTATCAAATGCAGGAAAACATAATCTTGATAATATTTTCATGTAAAGAGATACAGAAGCCTAGTATACTGAGTTTTGTGGAGGGGGGGGGGGGGGTTACCACCATAACCAATTTGGAAACTACCTCTTCCGTCTAAAGACGAATGTGATATTTCCCACATTACTGCACGTTCTGAAAAATCGCACATTTTCAGAAAATAAGGTGGCTTTTAAAAATTCGCAAATCATTGGCGCTCGATGATCAAAATCTTTCAAATTTTCAGGAACATTTTCCGCTTAGACACACTAACAATATATGAAGTTTCATTAAAATCTGTTGAGTATTAAACGTAATATGGCAAAAATCCAGGAACCTATTTTTTTGGCTCACTCCACTTAACCTTTTGTCATTTTGCACTTTCTTTACTCATTACTGGTCATATAGAAATTACTTTACTCTTCAGCAAGAACGTAACTGTTTTGTTTCATCTTTTGTCCTTTACTGACTACTATACTGTGATTTTAAAACTGTTCTATATGGTATGAATATTGTTTACTGTCCTTTCATAACATTGCAACTTAAATTTGTGGAAATCTTGCATTTTTGCCTTCGCTTTAGTCATGAGAGTAATCTATTATATACTCATGTGCAAAAGTAACTTGACACTTTGTTTTCAGCCTGTATCTTTGCTTTCCGTGTGAGTGTGAACTACATCACAAAACTTATATTTGACGAAAGAAAAATTATCTGGCTACATGTCTGCCAATTTTCGTTGCAATCTGTTTACATTCGTTGGAGATACAAGAGTTTTCAGAGACGCAAGTCGAAATCTTTGCGTCGGAAACATCGCAAAGAGCAAAAAACGCACTAATTTAGTAAGGGGTGTATCCACAAAGACTCTCAACAAGCGCGCGCATTCATCGCCCCATAGACTTTATTAGGGTATTAATGCCCGCTGGAGTTAGGTCATTCCAGGGTAGTTGAATTCCATTCAATAGCTAATCTGCCCCTTTGATTTTTTTCGGTTAAAGCACAAGGTCTGAGTGTTTAAGAACAAAAGAAAGGCGTCAACAAAAGGAGAAAATCAAAGATTTGGACAAGCTACTTTAATAATTTGGTATTGTAGCCTACAAAGAGCTTTAACGTACTGATTTTGAATCCTCGATTATTGATAAACTTGACATTCTGTATTTTCATTGAACACTGATCCACCCCACTTGGTCTTTTGCTATGAAGGGGTCAAACTGTTGTTTTCATTCAGTGCAAGTCCGTGTCGTAAGTCTTACTTTAGCAATGAGAACTCTAAAGAGGTATACTCGAAAGAAAAAGCAAGGCATCTAAGAAATATCGAAACTGGATGTGGAGTCTAAAAGTTTGCTCAACTATTTGACGTGTCTGGCCTGTCAGGCAATTGTAAAGAAGTTCAAAAGATGAGGAGTGTTGAAATTAACACGAAAAGCAACCCGGAAGACTACTCAAAACAAGTGAAGACGATAACACTGAATTTGTCTCGTCATTCAACAGCAGATGGTTTTTCAAAACCTTCTTTTCAGTCAACTCTGCTTCCGGAAGATTTTCAAGATAGAGCTATTTTTACCAGAAAATTTCTTCTTGGAAGTAGTGGGATGGTACACAAATTATGGCCAGTGACCAACCCTGACTTAAATCCCATTAGGCATTTCTAGGACCTTTTTGGGGAGGGAAATTAGACAGCAATAGCAACGAATCACAGATAAAGAGTGTTTTAGGGACAAATTCAAGCAGCCTAGGACGAACTAGCTCAAGATGAAGATGATTCCCTCATAAATACTCCGAGGAGATGAGTTGCGCGCGGTTATCGAACGCTTTAGTGGACACACCCCTTATCAATTTGGTGCGTTTTTTGCTCTTTGTGATGTTTCCGACGCAAAAATATGTCGACTTGTGTCTGTAAAATCTCTTGTAACTCAAATAAATGTAAACGGATTGCATTGAAAGTTGGCAGACATGTAGCCAGATGATTTTTCTTTCGAAACGTATAAGTTTTGTGTTGTAGCTTACACGGAAAGCAAAGATACAGACTGAAAACAAAGTGTCAAGTTACTTTTGCACATGAGTATAATCATCTGACAATAATTTGAAATGCGCGTTATTCTTCCTCTTTATACCAAACTTATTATTTCTACAAAGAGAATTGAAACTTGCCACAAACAACAATTCTTTCTTCCCTTTCCTCAATTTTCTGTCTTCTTTGCTTGCATTCTCCAACAGTTTTTCAGGATACAATAAGCAAAGCGGTCGCTCGGAGCATCTTTTAAAAGATTCTCCCATACATTCAATGGCTTGCTCTACCCTGATCGTCCTTTACTGTTTATCAGGACCTAAATGGCGAAGTAGTACGCACCATCAAATTGATTGCTACCAAAGAGGTTATATATAAAGAGGGGTAAGCTCGGTCTGGAATAGTAAGCGGAAAGAGGAAAAAAAATGTCCACGCAAAAGAGTAGCAGAAAAGCTACTCAAGTGCGTACTGAAGTGTGTTACTACGTCATAAGAGAGTAAAAAACTAGCATCATGACGTGGTTGAAATGAATCAATATTTATCCCTAATTTATAGGTTTTAGGTCAATAATAATTTTGATGAGATTTTCTGTTCGTTTGTGCACTCTGAAATAAGTGTGTGTCTTGTTCTTTTCATCTGGTTGTTATTAAGACGTATTTATTTATAATAGAGAAACCAGCTTTTGTTTCGCCATTTTGGCTTGGGCCATAGCAGGGTAGCGCCACTTTTGAAGAAAGGAATCATAAATGGAGGTAAGTTTCGTCTCTCGTAGTCCTTCTCTCCGTTGCTACTCCAAAGTTGACTTGGCGTGTATTGTGGGAAACTAATACAATCAATCGGATATCAAAATAACTAAGCTACATTTGTATGGGTTTTTTTGTTGCTGGTGCCGTATTCGAGAACTTAGAAATTTATCACATAGTAGACAGTTGCACAGGCTGCATATAGTTAGGCTATTTTGGTTCAGTGCGTCTGTCTTTACTGCTTGTAAACACACGAGGATGGAAGTGGCTCTCTAACAGAGATACAGCAATCTGGGATCCCAAAGGAATCGATAGAGTTTGTAACGCGTATGGAAATATAAACAGTAGTAAAAGTTACAATACTCAACCAGAAAGCAATTTTATAGATGATTCATGGTTTAATGGTATAGACTTACAATGGTATGAACAAATAAATTTTCTGCAGGACTCCCTGCCTGCACATTTGTATTATATTCTTCACTCATCACGGACCTGATTAAGGCAGAAATCCTGCAGAAAATCTGTTCATACCATTGAAACTCTACCACATACAATTAAGCAATGAATCAAGAAATAAATTGCTTTCTTTTGAGTATTGTAACTTATACTACTGTTTGTCTTTACTGCTTGCAACGTTAACTCCTAGTTTATGCATAGTTCGTATCAGTACTGCATTTGTAATGTTTACTGTTTGTTTGTCTTTCCTTCCCTCTTTCTTGTGACTTGGAACCTTTTAATAATCACAAGGACAAACAAAAGTAAAAAAAATAAGTAGGCCTGCACTACTCACAAAGTTCCTTTACTTTTTAAAAAGTACTAGAAATCTATTTCTAGGGAACATGAAATTTTAGAGCGTGATTGATTCGAATCATGTATGAGGTTTTTTTCGTTTTTTTTTTATTTTTTGTTTGTTTGATTGTGACATTTAATCTTTAGCAGAGCTCATTTTTTTTACTTCTGTAATTGTCCATGTCATTGAAGTCTAAAAAGCGCCATGATCTTGACATTTCTAAGGGAAGGTGCCATAAAAATAATAATAATATTATATTATTATTATTATTATTATTATTATTATTAATATTATTATTATCATCATCATCATCATCATCATTATTATTATCATTATTATTATCTTTATTGCATTATTATTATTATTATTACTATCACTAGTTTTATCATTATCATTATTATTAGTAGTAGTAGTAGTAGTAGTATAACTTTATTATTATTATTATCATTATTACAAATAGAGAACCCGTCTTCGTACGGGTGCCACTTTTTCTTAATCCTCATATAGTTACTATCTTTGCTTCTTTCTCTTTACCTTTCTTTTATCCTCAACTGTTCACCAAATTGACTTTCTTTACTATTACTATTATCTGTTTATCTGTTTAGCGTAGGCTTCCTTGCACTTTTCCCCATAGGCCTATCAATGTGTCCCAAAGTCTGTTTAAATCTGCTTTTAACAAATACCATAGAAAAAGAGAAAACTATGAAAAGAACCGGTAAAATCTATCAAATTTGACAAAATCAACAGAAAAGTCCCACAAAAAAAAAATACAGCAACAAAAAACAAAAAAGAAAACGAAACAAACACAAAAAAGAAACAAACGACGAATGGGTAAAAAAAAAAGAGACATAGATGAGAATCGAACCCCCGACACCCAGGTGGTAGAAATTATTTTTCAAATACCTAGTCACTACCATCTGCTCTACAGAGGACATTGATAATGACAGGGGGAAAACTAATAAGTAGTTTAGGTTTTCACATCAAGTGGTTTTCACACCAAGCTTCGTTCAGCAGCTGCATCTTTTCGTCCAAAAAATCAGATTCCTCCATTGTGCAAAGTGACTAAATTAAAAAAAAAATTACATTTTTAGATTGTCCAACCCTAGAATTATCAGATTATGGTGCAGTGCACTGGAATGATGCATTACCCTACCTAGCCATATGAAGCGGTAATTTTTTAGCCACGATCAACACTTGCAGCGCTTGGCAAAGCAAACAGCTAGAAAACGAAATAATTGTCTCCCTAGTGCGCATTGGTTTTTTTTAGAAAGGATTATAATTATTATTATTATTGTTAATATTATTACCATTATGATAGTAATATTATTATTATCATTATCATTATCATTAATATTATTATTATCATTATTATTTTTTATCTTTATTATTATTATCACTATTATTATTAGCTTTGTAGTGATTTTTATCATTAATATCATTTATTATTATTATTATTATTGTTATTATTATTATTATTATTATTTAATACTATCATTATTACTCTTATTATCATTATCATTATTATTATTATTATTATTATTATTATTATTATTATTATTATTGTTATTATTATCATTATCATTAAATGCCTTTTGGGCGTAAGAATTCAAGGATACGAAACCCGAATTTAATGATCTGTAAATCAATATGACCGTTACTTTAGAAAGCTTTATTATCTGAAACAAGAGATGAGAAAGCACTACACTCCTATAGGCCGTTGCTGTAGTGTTTTAAACGAAAGCAACAATGTTCAGGGTATCTGGATTTTTACATTTTAGTTTTATTGATCGATGATAATTTCCAATAGCTAAAAAATTGTCGATTATTCCCTCCTTTCAGCCCGGGTGAGCCTTGACAGGCAGGGTCGAAATAGTCCGTCTCTTAAATGACCTTATAGTGTTGCAAGGGACGTAAGACTGGTAAACCAGCCAATATCTATCAACTTTTACAACCGGGTCGTGATTTCTGTGCTAAACTCAGTCGGAAATGTATAAGCTCACAAAACGCATAGCGGTACTAATTTGATAATTCAAGGATTAGCACTGTTTTGTTGACTGGCGCTTTGGTGTAATGGTTAGGCTCTTAACCTGTCATGGAGAAGACCGGAGTTCGATCCCGAGCGCAGACGATCTACATGTACTTCTTTTCTCCTGGGATTTTCCCCCCTCTCAGCCCTGGGTGGCCTTAACAACAGGCAGGGTCGAAGTAGCCCGTCTCTAAAAATGACCTTACAGTGTTGCAGGGGACGTAAAACTGGTCACCAAATCAAACATCGTTTTGTTGGGGATGGAAAGCAGACCTGTTTACAAGAATTGGAGATTTTTCAATTTTGAATATCTTCTTCTAGCCTATTCAGAGTGAAATGACAATAAACTAGCTCTGTAAATCATGAATAACGGTATTATTGTAACATTTTTATCGCCTTTCTCTTTTAATTAGTATATTGAGACACCACCTGACAATACTGAAAAACCCACAAAATCTGCGTAAATCTTCTGGATGCTTTCATTCAGTGAAACATTATGTCTCCACTCGGCATATTCTGGGCACTTTCGGTGATTTGCGGTGTTTTGAAGGTACTACGTCACCCCTGATGCATGACGGGATTGGTGGTGAATAGAGACGGGGCGGACATTATTGCCCGACCATTAAAAGCCAGTGGCCGTTGAGAGAGAAAGCTTGATGGGAGAACCACGGCCCGCGCCTGAGAATGTCAGGAGTTAGGCCTGCTCATCACCGTTTGGTTTTTCTTAGTTTTACGGCCCTTGCAACACTGTCAGGCCAATTTAGAGACGGGCTACTTCAACCCTGCATGTCCGGGCCAACCCAGTAGGAAAGGGATGCAGATGCTCTTCCCCATTTGGAAATCGAGCTCAGGTCATTTGCGTGATAGAAGAAGAGCCTATCCATTACCAAAAAGCTTATAATTTCATAAAAAGATGCAACCTGGGTCTGGATTAGTAAGCGGAAAGAGAAAGAAAAATGTATAAGCAAATGAGTAGCAAAAAGGCTCCTCTAGTGCATTACTACGTCATAAGAGAGTAAAAAATTAAAATCATGACGTGGTTGATATGAATCAATATTTGTCGCTAAATTATAAGTTTTAGGTTAATAATAATTTTGATGAGATTTTCTTTTTGCCTGTGCACTCTAAAATAATTGTGTATCTTGTTCTTTTCATCTGGTAGTTATAAAGACGTATTATGACGTATTTATTTATAAAGAAGCCAGCTTTTGTTTCGCCATTTTGGCTTGGACCATAGCAGGGTAGCGCCACTTTTG
>JAUKPP010269172.1:0-11326 GCA_032273245.1 Phyllaplysia taylori
AAATTTCCTTGTAGGCACAAGCCGTTGGGGTGGACTGACTACCTGAGATAAGTCGTGTTGGGGTAGATCTGGTCTGATGGAAACATTGTGTGTGTGCGTGTGTACAGATATGTGTGTCTGTGTGTGTGTGGTGAGAGAGAGGGAGAGAGAGGAGGAAGAGAGAAAACTGATGTATGTGCATTGGAATGTGTATGTGTATATATTATGTAGGCCTGTATCATAAATGTATGTATGCGTGTCTGTGTGTATATGTGTGTGTATGTGTGCATGCGCACTCGTTTGTGTGTATGTGTGTGCTTGTGTATGAATGGGTTTGAATGTGTACGCTATGTGTGTGTGCCTATGCCTACGCCTAGGCCTACATGCATGTAAGTAGCCTATCAGGCTAACTTTTGTCTAATCATATATCGGTTTATAGCCTAAATAGGGCCTATTATCTGCATGTCCAAGTAATTGACACTATCTGATTATTTGGAATCTTGTGAGGCCTAAAGTATCTTTTCATAATTTATTGTGAATCTAAATTTCACAACATTGTTTGAATGATTGATCAATTTGTTGATGTCATGTGAGAGTCTTTGCAGCTTCTCTTCTTTTCTCCTTACCCTTTCTTCTCGCAAATCTCTCATTACCGGTAACAAACCTACCCACCTCTCGATTGTACTTTCTATCAGGAGTCAACTGGACTTACCCCTCCCCATTTTCCATTGTCCATTCTGAAAAGAACCCCAAAGAAAACAAAACTTTATTTTTTTAAGAGTGAGAATTTGAGCGTTGGCTAGGCCTATGTAGGCCTACCTTCCACAACTAAGCTTAGATGGGCTGCAAATGGGAAGGGGAAAAGCCCGTTACACATCAAATGCCTCTAGTCTCTAGACAGCATAGTGCATGTAATATGATAATCATTGTTAATGATATAATAATAATCATGATAATCAACAAATCACTTCGCAATCTTCTCGACCCAGTGTTTAAATCAGAGTGTGTTATTTCTTTCATGTCACCGGTCAACTTTTTTCTCAACACCGTTGTATACTATGTTTTATCTGCGCATGCGTCCACCCGTTGTTTACGACGCCAAAACTCTCACTTCCGTGTTTTCCTAATTTATTTCTCCATGGCGTGACGAAGGTACTTTAATTCTTCTCTGAGTATAATATTTTCCGAATTTTTGGCATTATAGTTTGACTCACGATGAAAGTCCCATGAATTTTTCTCTCGTGGGAAGTCGCGTCAAAGGTCGTCCTCGTTTATTGACGTCAATTATTTCACTCAAAACACAGGAGAATGTTCGCAAAAATGGCGACGCGTCCTTAGTTTCCCGTGCAGAGCGCCTGCCTTAATGCTAATCTATTGCCCCACGGAGGCTTTTCATTTAATCTTTTAAGGTTTATAAATATTTTGTGCAAATTTAGCCATTATGTTTGGCGGTACTTTTTTTTTTTTTTTTTTTTTTTTTCTTTCTCTTTTTGTATAAAATTGAAATCCCATGGAAATGAAATCAATCATTCAATCATTGAAATTGAATTGAGACCTCAAACTCAACTGCTCGACTTTTAGAAATATTTCTCATTGGTTATAAAATTGAACATTAACATTGGAATTGGATCTTTTGTAAGTTTACTACTGGGCCATATCCATGACAAGTTGGATCTATATTCTGCTACCCAGCCTTTCTAGTTGTAGGGAAAGTGAGCACAAGTGTAAGTGTACTTGTACAGTCAAACCAATTATCAAGAGGACAAGCCTTCACACAGCACCCCACCCCCTCTCACTAATCCTAGGTGCCTAAGTGATGACAGACTGAAAGGTGGAAAATGGATACTTCACATTTACCTATAATTTATTATGAGAATTCTGTTTTCCTTTCTTTTCTTTTTCTTTTTTCTCCAGCATAATTACTAACTATGGCAACAAAGGAGAAAATCAAGAAGAAGAAAGTAAATGCACCTGTTGCCAAAGCTTCAGGAAAAACTGGAGGTAAGTTCTCATTTGAATTGAGAATTTGGCACCCTTTTTAAATTATTTTTTTGGTTGGAGGCTGTTATGTTGTTGGTCAACATAAAATAATAATAATAAAAGAGCTGACTGCACATCAAGATCTGTGTTGTTGAGCCATGTTTTTATTGTGTCCTCGATTGCATAATATCAGTATCGAGTAGTACTCGAGGTGGCGATTCCGATTACAAATACTATGTTCATGTATATCATGACAGAGGCCTTGGGGGTTTTGCGGTTTTGTCCACTCTGCAAGGTCATTTTGGGGCCGAAAACAATTCTATTTAAAGTAATTTGGTAGGAATTAATTTTTTGTTTTCTCAAGGCGGCAGCCAAATAGGCCTACTCTTCTTTATTTTTAACCACCACAAAATCTTTAACTTTTTGGCCCTATCCGAGAAGATTAGGTGTTTGATCTTCTTAAGATCAGGGGTGTGGTTGAAAGAGAAGAAGTAAACCTAGACAAGGAAAGAAGAAAAAGAAATAAATGTGTGATGGTATACCTGCACTGCCCAGGGTTTGAATAGGGGACTGTTGGCATGAGAGGCCAACACCATAACCTCTAGATCACATGAGCCTCTGTCACCCTTTACATCTATTTCAGCTTGATGTTTTTATTTTGCAATGGCTTTTTGAAGGTTATAAGGTATATCCTTGATATTCCAGTCCCATTTAAAGAGCTCACACATGATAAACATGTAATTTTTTTTGTGTCAATGAGGTCCTTCCTTGATAGAGACTGTTGAAAATCATGAAACATTTCTACACTTACCTTGAGCTAAATTATGTTTTTTATTGTTTAAGATGTGGATGATAAAACACAAGCTCCAGCAGCGAAACAGACCGTTATAGAAGTTGCTGAAAAGGTTTGGAGTTCTAGATATTCTTTTGCATGTTGGCATTGCTATTTGCGTCTGTCATGGAAGTTAAGATCATCATGAGTTTCAACACTATTTCCTATTACATTTGATATTTAGGTGAGATCCAAGCTTTTGTTATGTTCAGATTTCATGTACTGATATCCTACAAAAAAATCATGGTGATTTGAATGCTATTATTTCTTGGGATGTGTATGAATCTTCTTGAAATCTTGCACAATATTATCTCCCTGCCTCAAGTGTTGACAAGCAAGTTAGTCGATAAATTATAAATGAAGAAAGTATTGGACATTGAATTATCTTTTTCTTTTTATTTGTCACTATACTTTTGCAATTATACTTATTGCAGATTATTTCTCATGAAACAAGTGTAGAGTTTGTATAAATATGATAAATTCTTTAATTGATTAAAAGTATACCATTTTTAGATGCATTAGTTTCTTTCTAAGAGCTCGACGTCTTTCTTGTTTCCTGTATGCAACATGGTATTGTATTTTATTAATAGCCCCAGTCTGCATCAGATGAGGAAGTACAGAAAGTTCGGGAGAGCTCTGAAAATGTGGCAGAGGAAAACAAGAAGGACTCGGGCAGAGAAAAAGTCCGATCCGAGACACCTAGTCCCCCACCAGAAGAACCAATATCTCTTGATGCTGTGGCCTCACCCAAGTATGGGAAAAGAAGGAGAAGTCCAGTACCTTTCACACAGAACAAAGTGGAACCTATTGCTTCAGGATCAAAAGATGTTTCAAATCCAGGCAGTCTTGTTTCTCTCCAGTCAGGGGCCTCTGTTAAAGGTAGATTTTTATGCTCAGATTCCATTTTTACAATTGACCTAAATTATGTAAAAGTTGAAGCCATATGCTGCATTATGATATATTAGGGACACTGAAAAGTACATAAAATATGTACAGAGAGCGGAAACTTCTCTCTGTTTTTGCAAAAGAAAGTCACATACTGCTGTGCATATTTTCCATGTCATTGTTAACGGTAACATTTCCCACTTCCTTTGAGACAGAAAAAATAGTGCAGATCGGAAGCACTATGCGTCCTATTGGAGATGGACATAATTGTTAGGGGTCCTCCTCATAAATTACCTACAGTGTTGCATGGGGTGTTAAACCAAAACCAAGCAGAAAGCACAATGTCACACCTTCGCATAAGGATTTATAGTTTGCAAACCCAGAATACAGGCCTTACTTTTCATTGAGTTCAACGCTTCTACGCATTCACTCACCTCCTTGTGGTCATCACCAAGTGATATTGCCTCGTTCTCCCTCTCAATATATTTTAATTTAAGCTATCTGGTAGGCTATATATTTGAAGAAGTGAAAACAGTGCAAGAAAGAAAAAAATATAATATAGTTGAAAAGTTATGAAGCTCGAATTCTTTGTAAAAGAATTTCTTACAAAATTTTTGGGGAATTCCTTACAGAACACTTGTACATGTTTGTTTGTTTTTGTTTTTGTTGCTTTGTTTGGGCTGTTGTTTCTGGGTGGGAGGGGGGGGGATGTTGTTATCTTGTGACCATGAGGTAGTAAATAATTCTATTATGTTCATTCTTATGATGGCTTACTGACTAAATCTTTTGCTTTTGTAGTCAAGTTTAATTGCACCTATATAAGGCCCCTACAGACAAGTCTTCTTCACAGGTTGAGGGTAATTTTGATGCAACATGATTCTATTCTGTGTTATGTTTTTATCTGTAAACGGCAGACTTTTTTTTTCTCGTTTTTTCTCATATAGAACTAATTGGGTGGTTGGCTCTGGTGTAGCCTGCTTCTTCTATACTTCTTTCTCTGTTTCTCTGTTGTCATTATCTACATCCTGTCACTGATATGGCTTTATTGTTTCAATAGGGCAATAAAACATCAACTAAAGAAACAACATACATCACTCATTGTCTTTTGTAGTATGTTATAGATAATATAATCAAATCTATAGTGTCTTAATATTTAAGTGTGCTCCTTCTTTGGTCTAACATGCATTGAAGATATCCCTATTTTGTCGCAGATTGTATGTTTGTGCAGAAACTGCATGTTGTGCAATGTGTTTAAGTAAATGGACTATTTTTTTTATTCATTTTCAGAGGCGTGGACTGGCAACAATGAAGAGGAAAAAAAGAGACCAGGTATGTTGGATATTATTTACTTCGCATAGTACGGATGTATGATTTGGTTGTTTCCACTTTTACATCCCTTGCAACACTGTGAGGTCATTGAAGAGGCGGGCTACTTCGACCTTGGCTGTTAGGGCTAACCTGGGCTGAGAGAGCAAATCCCAGCAGATAAAGGAGATTGTCTGCATATGGGATGAAAAATGGGTCATCTGCATGACAGACGAAGTAGGAGAAATGGGGGAGGGGGTAAGGAGCTGAAGAGACACAACTTTAATTAATTATTTCATTTTGCAGGGACAGTTAGAATGTTTCTTACATATGACCTTATGATCCAGTCCTAAGGTTGAAATCATCCAATCTCATTTCTACCCAACCTATGCTTCTTTGTTTAGCTGACAACTTCCCTTGTTGGTTGTTTTGTGCTTTCTTACATTTTTTTGTAATGTTCACATACAGACAAAATATCTGGAGTGTTGCTTAGTAATTATTTGAATGTTACATGCCAACTCAATTAGAATTTCCTTCATGGTTTTTTTTCAACTTTGTATGTGTTTGTTCTTTCAAAGGTTCAGCGACAAGTAAAACCTCTCTTCTCTCAAACAAGATGGATAAAAAATCTCAATCTAGGAAACCATCAACAACAGGTAATGCATGATTATGAAAAAACGGGATATACTACATAGAACAATAATTTCTGTTTCATAGTTGTCAAAGTTTAAAAAGTCTGAAACCAAAGATCGCTTTTTTATTCTGGCAAGTGAGGCACTGCCACTCAAAGAGTTTTTTAAGTTCCTGAAATAATGTCAGTCTTTTGGTATTGCCTATTCAAATAAATCAACACAGGAGAATAGGTTTAACAGTATTTGTTAAGATATTTGAAGAGGTCCGAAATTAAAATTTTAACCCCATCCATAGAGCGTGTGAATGTTTATTTACAAATGTAAGGCCAGGCTGAAAAATGACATACTTTTTGCGAATGGAGATAATCAGGGAAATTCATTGTGAGGATGAAAATTATTGTTTCACAATTATTACCATTTTCTTCATTTTCAACATTTTAAAAAAATGTTTCTGTAGGCTCTAATTATGTATATTATAAAAAAACTTGCTTTTATTTGACAATTGCTAGAAAGTTTGTTTAGAATGTTTCATCTCAGTTTTCTTAATACCCTACTTTTCCGACAGTCCTCATTCAAATCTTGATGATAAAGATGGAAATACAATTTTTACAACAACTTGTATGGCTTGAAAAGCCCTTCAGTTTGATGTATAGGCTTTATGTCAATGCGACCAATGCGTGAGAAGTAGGCCTAACTCATTTCATTAGCTCGCCTCACAAATATGTTATATGTCAAGAGATCATTCTCATGGTTTGTACTTATTAGGTATGCTTTGATTTCTTTGATGGGATCGGGCATAGGTTTCAACTACAATAGAACCTTGCGTACCCTTCTTAAAACGCACTCTCGACTCTCAGCTATAATGTTCACTCTTTATAAGCTATGTCTGAATGTGTACATACTTGATATAAAGTTCTTTTTTTAAAGAATGAGTGTAACCAATGGGTTTTTTACCACAGTTTTACCAACAGGATTTTATTCTTTCTATCGCATGTATTGGCTCCGAAAGAATTACGTTATACAGAGGTTTTACTGAAATTATATTGTTGTGCTTCACCAATAGTTATGCTTAAAGGCACTTTTGTGTTTTGATCAATTTTCCATGTGAGTGGTTGGAGGGCACCTTGGTGTGGTCTGCTCCTTCTATGTCTTTTTATGTATTTCTGTTGTCTACTTCCTTGTGCTGAAATGACCTGACGGTGTTGATGGTACTGTAAACCTAAACAATCAAACAAAATTTCCAATCCTGCTATCTACAGATGTAGTGAGTATTCGTTCAACAACTGCAGAGCAAAATGCATACATTCCCTACTTGTATGCAAGAAACTGCATCGTACGAATAACGGATGACATGAAAGGAATGAAACAAAACCACATCCGCATTGTGCATGACATTGAGACTCACTACAGATCTCTGGAGGGTGAATCTCAAGTAAGTGTAATACGTTTTTGTCGATTCTAGTGTATTGTGTCTGTTGCATCTTATGTATTATTTTTGTCGCTTCTGTCTGGCAGGGTGGGTGAAGCTCATTTCTTAATTGATCTCACAGTATTACAAGGGGTGTGAAATGAAAAGAAATCAAACTCACAAGCTCAAACTGTTAGCTCTTCCTTTGTTTTGACCCACCAATAGCCTCCCTCTGACTTTGCTTTGGCAGTGTCAGGCTTGCTTTGTCTTTGCACTTACAGGCATAACTGTAGAAAAAAATAAGTTATTTTTCTATTACAAATTCTTATTTTCATTGTGTGTCAGAGGGTTGCCTGATAGCCCTTGATAGAAACAATGGCCTGTGAAGCTGATTGTATTGATTTGTACTCATGTGTCTTTGGGAGGGAAAAAAAGGAAGAATGTGATAATGTTTTAAAATTTAACACTTTGTTTCTTCCATCTAGACTCAATTCATGGCCTTTGTTGTACAGTACAGAGAGAAATTTTCTGGAAAGCTAAACACTTTCCGTAATCTTTTGGAACAACATCGACAAGAAACGCAAGCAAAAGAGCTGAAATGGACTGAGGAAGTAGAGGTACAGTAGCCTTTTTATTTTTATTTCATGTTTCTTCAAATTTCTGTTTCCTTTCATAAAACCTGTATATTCGTCAGAGAGGGATAAATTTGAGAGGTGAAACTTACCCTCCTTTTATGACACACGAAGTCATACAAGGGAGCCTAAATATAGGCTCTCTGGTCATGTGCTAATGGGCATACTTTCAATTTCGTTGCTTATGGCAACATTTTTCACTTCCTTTGATATAAGAATTAATGTGAAAGCTTAAGATCCCATATTCACACCATGATTCGTAGTTCTCATAGCCAAGGTTACCTCTCTTATTATTGTTGAAGTCTTACCCTTCTCCATACTCGTTCGCGTCGTTGTGTTCTCATCAAATGCCATAGGCTAGTTTCTTCTTCTATTATTATTAAAGCCCTTTGAGATTATCCTAAATAAGATCATTTAGAAAGTAGGCATTTAGTGATAAATGTTAATTCATAAATTATATCAGCCAAGTTGACCAAGTCGTGATTCTAATTTTTACATGTGATGGGAGAAAGTTGCATAGCAAAAGCACAGACATCTTCACACCTTCTTACCCCCCCCCCCCCCACCCCTCACACATACACCACCTCACCCTGATAAATCTTTTTTAATTTTTAATTTTAGACATTTCCTTTTCCTTCAGTTCAGCCATCAACTCGCGTAACTAATTATTTTATTATTTTAG
Source organism: Phyllaplysia taylori (assembly GCA_032273245.1). NCBI lineage: Eukaryota > Metazoa > Mollusca > Gastropoda > Aplysiida > Aplysiidae > Phyllaplysia > Phyllaplysia taylori. Next base: position 8,336 of record JAUKPP010269172.1, read on the forward strand.
CAGAGTTAAATGATGTATGTCTCTGTTCTTATTTTTATATCCTATGGTGGGAGAAGGATTTGAGGAGGCTAGGACTGATCATCTACTCAGTTACCAGCCTTTGCCTCCGAAGGCTGCAAAAAACATTCAAGTGAATGGTATTGGACATCAAGAACACATATGATTTTTATAGTTTTCTAACCTCTCTTTGTGTGACCTTTATTGTTAATTCAAGGAATTTTTAAAATTCTTGTTTGATGTCAAACATTTGTTTCAATTGAATCAACACTTTAGTAATCTTCTATCTTATGTCGGAGTTTGGAACAGTAGATAAGCATTTTAGCAGTAGATCAAAGTTAAATTTGAATGGAAGAAAAAATTTGATACCCATTTAATTCTATTGAATACACAAGTTTTGTTTTGGGGGGGGGAGGGGGGGGGATTCTTGTTGGTGACATTTTGTTGTGTAGTAGTAATTTTGTACTATCGGGGTGAAGAAAGGGAGATGCGTAAGACAAATGAGGTTTTACCTGCAAAATGCGAACGCTCACAAAAAGTGAGGTTTACGTCTCGTGTTCATAAGTTACTGATTTAGGTCACTGATTGGAAAAGAGCTGTAAGCCATCAATACTACACGCAGTTATTGTTTGCATGAGAAGCTGAGATACTGGGTAGACACTACTACTAGTAGTAAGACTTGCAGAATTTTATGATTGGGATCGTCAGTCCTTGGAGCCATTGGAGATTGTATAAATCTGTACAAAAAAGAGAAACTGGAATGGAGATAACATTATAGTCATAATAATGAAATCGACTTGAAAATATAAAAGAAAATAATTATAATAATAGTAAGTACAATAAATAAATTGTTGAATCAAAAGCCTCTACATGGGAGGTAATAATAGCAATGAATGACAATTTGGATACATAAGTTTATAAAATATTAGGGCTCTTTTCTCTTGTTTTTTTGTTTGTTTGCTTAAGGTTTTACAGCTCCACCGACTCTGTAAGGTTATTCTGGTGCCGAGAACTATTCTGAAGTGTTTGGGTAGGGGATTAATTTTTTATTTTGTCCATGTGGCAGCCTTATAGGCCTACTATAAAAAAATCACCAAGGCACCTTTAACATGCGCAACATGCACACAGGTCCTCGGAGATATTTCGTCCTTATCCGAGAAGACTAGGTGTTTGATCTTACCTACCCTAAGATCAGGGATTTGGTTGAAAGGGAAGGAGTAGATAAGGAACAAGAGAAGAGAAGCAAGGCAGGCATCAAGAGTAGCAGGGTGTAGGAGAAGACAAGGAAGAGGGTGAGAGAAAGAATCAGACAGATAGTTGAAATGGTAGACAAGGCATACATGAAGAAAAAGAAAGAAATCGGGGATAACATACCGGCACTGCCTGGGTTTGAACCCAAGATCATTGGCATGAGAGGCAAACACCTCTAGACCATGAGAGCCCCCATTCCGAGCTCTATTGTACTTTCTTAGATTGTTGCAATTATGTTTGATTTACCCTGTTTTGAAATAGAAAGATTGGTATGTCATTGACTACTTTTATATGCTTTTACAAGCTTGCTCCTTTCTTCTGTATGCAGAGCCTTAACACACAGAACAGCAAACTACTGCAGGAGAAAAACGAAGCTTTGTCTATGTCGAAGGAAGAGGTTGAAAAGATTGATGCTGAGAAGGTAAGGCTCTCCAAGGAGGCCCATTATCGTTGTCACAGTTTGTGAATAATGACAAACCTCTCAAAGTGAATTGTGATATTACATGCTTAAAATAGAGATATTACTGAAGAACTTCTTCTACCAAGTTATTTCTGTTTAACTCAGTCTAGACTGTAGGCGCCCCAAATTTTAACACCAGCATCTGTGATGTAATGTCTAGGCTCTTTGCCTATCTCCACGCAGAGGACCCAAGTTTGACTGAGAATTTGTGATTTTCTGCTGGGATTTGTCCCTATCAGCCCGGGTTGGCCGTGACTGGCAGTGTTGAAGTAGCCCATCTCTTAAATGACTGTACATTGTTGCAAGGGGCATAAAACTGGTAACTAAGAGATCGTAAAATGCTCTACTAAGCTAGTTCTGTTTAACTCATTATAGACTGCAGGCATCCCCCTAATCTAACCCTGTAGCCTAGAGCACCACGATGAATTCAACAAAGCAATAGCCGTGTTACAATATTAGCCATACTTTTTTGCCTACTGGTGGGCCACATCTGTAAACATAATGATGAAGGTAACTGGCTATGCCAATAGATGTAATATGAAATTGTGTGTGAAATACTTGAATAACTGCTTGTATAGTACAGGACATAATTTCCTATTACAGATATTCTAAAACGGAATCCATCACCTTTATCAAGTTTGTAAATGTAGCTGATGAGTGGCAAATTGAAGCTCATTTTTCTCTTACGTCCCATAGACGAAATGTGTAAAAGTTCTACCTTGGACCTTGAAGCAATGTAAATTTTATGATATTACGGATTAGGTCACTTGGTTCTTTTTCATTGATTTTATTTAAAGATTTTTTGGCAGATTTTTAAAAAGAATAACAAAAGCACCTATCCATCTAAAGAAATACTATACTGTTTCGACAAAAAAACAACCTATGCCAAGTGGGAATTTTTCTTATAGTCTTTAAAAAGCTGAAATGAACATTAACACAATGGAATGTTCTGCTCAAATCAGATTTGACATAAGAATAGTCTTTAATTCTGATTGTTCTTACTCCAGGTTGCTTTAGCTGCTCAAGTTACTGCTTTGGCTGGAGGCGTGGGTAAGTCTTTTTCTCCTTAAGATTCCTGCACAGAACAGCGCACTTGTGTACATCTAGTGATAATGGGTGACTGAAAAAACAAATGAAACTTCTTTTTTCACACTTATCAGAAATGAGACTCAAACTATGGCAAATCACGCACTATTTTGTCTGTTGCTTTAACCCCTTCCCTGCTTGGCCCGTCAAATTGCCGGGCCTGCCTGTGCTTCCCGTGCGCCATAGGCCCGTCAATT
>JAUKPP010269194.1:0-11322 GCA_032273245.1 Phyllaplysia taylori
GTTTTTGGTTTCTTTCGGCAAAATAGTTAGACTGTCGACGAGAGACGACGAAAGTACATTCGAACATACCGTGTAAATAGGAGCGTCTACGAAAGCACGGTCTAAGAGATAAGCAGTACGTGGCTACTATACGTTTGTGCATATAGCTCTAGGTATCCCTCTATGTTTTCGGGGATGCTTTTTTTCAGCGAGTAAATCGTCTATAAGAATACGGTGTCTGTGCCTGCAGCAAGGGCGACTGGTCCCTCTTGGAGCAGGTGTAATTAATTCATGTTTACAGAACTGGAGTAGAAACCCATTAGTTGATCCAGTCCTGGGAGACTAGGTTTGAGTGTGACCAAATTCACTTTTGTTTGGCTTGATTACCAATTTTACGTCTCCTGCAACACTTTCAGGTCATTTAGGGGAGGTGTTTATGATTTTGTTGTTTTCTTTCTTTTATTTGATAATTTACAGCCTTGCATCAGGACAGAAGAAGCCAAGGACATTGTTTCATGAACATGGGATATGCTTATACTCAGCTTGGAGATATGGTGAATGCAGGAGACAACTTTTTACATGCTCTGCAAGCTGCAAAAGACTGTGGTATGTTTATTTTTCACTATCATTTTTAAAGGAGAGTGCCTGTTGAACAGTTGACTCTACGCCCTTTGTAATCTATTATTTATTGAATCTAACTTAAAAATCAAGAAAGTTTTGTTTGTATATTGAAAAAGATATGCAATCTTATGAGGATCTTAAATTAATTGAGTATTTGTATCTGACATGCTTTTCATTCACTGGTTGTATGATAGATACCTGATATAATAAACGACCAATGAAATTTTTCTTTATTTTACGTTCCTTACACGGATGCCTCTTGGTGCAATGTTTAGGCTCTTTGCCTACCATACAGAGGACATAAGTTTGAGGCCCATGTTGGGCAGTTTGTTTGATTGAGTCTGCGGGGACTGTGTTTCCTCTTAGCCTGAGTTGGACTTGACAAGCTTGGTTGAAGTAATCCGTCTCTTAAATAACTTTCCAGTGTTGCAAGAGATGTTATACCAATACCTACCCCCCCCCCATCCCCCCCCCCCCCCCCCCACACACACACACAAAAACAACAACAACAACAACCCCACACTTTCTTTCTCTCTCTCTTTCTCTCTTTTGGTATTGTCAAGGTGTTCAATTTGAAGTTGAAGTCCCATATTTTTCTTTTCCTGGGGCAGGTATGGTAGTCTATGAATCAAAATCCAGTTTCTTCTTCTTTTCTCTCTTTCCCAGTCCCAGCATCATCAAAATCCATAATGCAGCTATCAGTCCCCTCTTATCTTCTCAATCTGCCTTGGTTCCTTCTAAAAATTCCCACATCATACGCTAAAACACATGTGTCACACTCTCGTCTGTGTCCAACCAATTCCCATCTCCCTGCATCCTCCTTCCCACATGGCTAGTAGAAGAACCAGTAGAGTCAGGAAAGCTCTAAGTACCCTAGCACACGAGGCCTAGATTTACAGGTAATGTGTAACGATGGGTTTTGACACCAGCTGGGCTGGGACGGGCATGATGAGCTCTTTACTCTATCACCCTGCTTGTGTTTGTTTTCCCATTATGCATTGCTTGGGGATTCAAGATCAAGCCGATAAGGGCAGATTTGTTAGGGCTGTTCGAGATAGAGTGTTTGCGACATCCCTCTGTTAGGATGTTCGAAAATGCCGTGCTGCTAATACATGTACTAAGAAAGTATAGCAGCTCATCCCGGGAATGGCGAGCTGTTTGACCAATTCGTAAATTTGAGTACGGCAGGTTCGAGTACATGTAATCTGTGTTTGACTATAGCTTGGATTGGAGAAGCCAGGTTCTTCTCATTATGTCAATTTCATAAATTTAATGCTTAGGTAGAACTGATTTAAACTAAATATTGATATCTAATACATTCACTGGTGGGCTTTTGTCCCCAAAGATATCTTTGCATTGTTGGAGGTATTCTCACTTTAATTTGTTTCAGGTGACAGAAAGACCGAGTGGCAGAGTCTGGAATCACTCGGAGCTGTCGCGTACAACCAGAAATCCTTCAACCGAGCCCAAACTTACTATCGTGATGCTCTGACAGCTTTTGCTCAATCCCCTGAAGCGGCCAGTGTGGAGACACAAGAGAGAATCCTGTCTAAGCTGAAAGAGATTATCCAGCAACAGATTCCCAAGGCTCCTCAGATGATAGATGACAGTAATTTCACTGGGAAAGTAAGTAGTAATTTTACTGGGAAAATAAGCAATAATTTCACTTGGAAAACAAGCAGTAATTTCACTGGGAAAATAAGCAGTAATGTTACTGGGAAAGTAAGCAGTAATTTCACTGGCAAAGTAAACAGTAATTTCACCGGGAAAGTAAACAGTAATTTCACCGGGAAAGTAAACAGTAATTTCACTGGGAAAGTAAACAATAATTTCAGCGGGAAAGTAAACAGTAATTTCACTGGGAAAATAAACAGTAATTTCACTGGGAAAATAAGCAATAATTACCAACACCTCTGGTGTAATGGTTAGGTTCTTTGTCTATCATACGGAAAACCCAATTTTTAATTCCATATGTGGCCGAGCATCTGCATTTTTCTGCTGGGATTCGTCCCTTTTAGCCTGGGTTGACCCTGACAGATAGGGTCGAAGTAGCCCATCTCTTTAGTGACCTTACAGCATTACAAGGGACAAATAACTAGAAACAAAAATCGTTACTGAAGGTAGTCTTTAGGCTAATAAGGGAGCTCTACTATATTTTGAAAGTTGATGAAGGGATATAGAGGGTGTTTTCTTTATATTGATCGATTCTAAACTGAAGTAACTCGAAGATGGTAAGAGATAGAGACATTTTGTTTTCTACTTATTAATCCTCATCCATTTAATTTGTCAAATCTCACTACACGATAGTGTCAGTTTGTGCGAACAGACTCCGATTTTTAGAGTGCAAAAATTATGCTAATCTTGCATTTACCAAGTGCGTCTTGTGCGTTTACAAAGAAGATAGCTCCAGCACAGTTCTGAGAAAATTCCAACTGAGCACAACAAGAAAAGCAAAATGAAAAACTCAATCAGAACTTGGTTTGAAAATTTGGTAGAAGCTGGTAATGTGAATTGTTTAACAACAAAGATAATAAGAAGTGGACTTGCGAATTAAATTGTGCCCGATCAATTGAAAAAGACAACTTCATTAATTTGATGCTTCCAGAAACACCTATCCCTTTCTCGCTTTGAACAACAAAACATAAATTTCTTTTTCTTAAGACAAAACCAGAGCTTGATAGACATTAAACCTTTTGGGAAAATGGCGTTAACCATTTTTTTATTGCCTCATGGTGGTTCCTAGCAGTCCTTCTCTCTGGTATACCAGTGCGCTGTTTTGGCACCGTAACCTAAAAAGGGCCTTCTTTCACTAACTCCTTTTCAAAACGCCTTCTTTATCAACATAATCTTATTAAATAGCCCAGACAAAACTTAAATGGCCATGGCCAGGGAATGATGTGCAAAAAAACGTTTACTTTTATCTCTTACCGTTTTAGAGTTATTCGACCTTAGAATCGATCAATATAATAAAAACACCCTGTATAATCAACCCAACAGCTAAGGTACAGTGGTTCAGCATTTTCATGACAATCTAAACAAGAATTAATTTTTCTGGACTGTGAAGAACCTAAGGTCATACTTGACATATTTGGAAAGACTAGATTAGTTCCTTCTAATTGTGGGATCCAGACTTCATTGACCATTATGAAAAATGTATCGCACAAAGTTTATCGGGAGATTAAACTTATCGCTTTTTAACTGCTTATCTTGTGCTGCTGACTTTTCTTATAAGAGGTTTCTTGAAAGTGTCCATTTGCTACTTTGTCCTGCTAAATTCAAGCTTTGCCTTGTTTACATAATGTTTTGTACTGTTGCAGGCTGTTTCATCAGATGAGGAAGAAGGATCATCATCAAATGAGGTGTGTTTTTCCACAATTGTAGTATGACAGTGCCATTCTTTAACATTTAGGCCTTCTTGGCAAGGAGAAAGATTCAAGAGGCTGGATGCAGCTTGTTGTTGTTGTAATCATTATTTGATTAGTTGTCCACTCTCTATGTAGTTGTTAAGTGCTATAGAGCCATGGCAGCCCAGCTCTTTTGGTTTGATTTTAGTTTAACGCCCCATACAATTCTGTAAGGTCGTTTACGAGGTGGGACCTCCGAATTTTACGTACATCTCCGATAGGACGGGAGCCCAGCTTTGCACCCTAGGATGAGACAACTTTTTCGCTGGCCTCTCAATACTTAAGACATCTAAGACAGCGTCAAAACCGGCGCTGTGGTGTAATGGTTAGGCTCTTCGCCTTGCAAGCGGGAAGACCCTGGATGGATCCCCGATCGCGGACGATCTGTTTTTTTTTTTCTGCTGGAATTTTTTCCCTCTCAGATCGGGTTGGCCCTGACAGGCAGGGTTGAAGTAGCCCGTCTCTTAAATGACCTTACAGTGTTGCAGGGGACGTAAAACTGGTAACCAAAACCAAACTAACCAAAAACAGGCACTAAAACACAATATATAACAAATATATATAGCGAATTGTCATTAGTGCTTATGGCAGAACTTAGATTTGGTCATTTTCTTGTATCAAGAATATATATAGCAAATTGTTTAGTACCATAAGTGCTTATGGCAGAGCTAAGAGTTTGTGAGAACATCTTATTCCATGTTTGGATGTTACAGGAGGAAGAAGCAGGAGGCAATCAAGGAGACAAAGGAAAAGGTCCAGTCAGCAAAAAGGTGGAAGGAAAGGTCATAGCTGTGAAGAGAGGCGGACATGTAAAGTAAGTTATCAGCATCATCAAGGTTTTGGGTTGTGGTATTAAAAAACACAAAGAATGCCTTCATGTAGGGGAGAGGGGACAAAAAAGTACCCCATAAGAAAAACTCAATAAAATATTTGCTATGAACTATAACAAGTTTATTTTGTAATACAAACAACCATGAGGGCATAACTGCGAAAAGATGAAATCTAGGAATGGGTACTATTTACTCACGTCCGGGTGCAATAACTACCACTTTTTGGGCAATAAGTACCAGGGGATGTGAAGAAAAAATAACAATGGACGCTAACAGCCAACTTCAAGCTATCACTGAATTCACGGATACAAAAGCATCTCTTTATCACGTCTCTATCTCATATGGAACAATAGCAGAGCTGTTCTTCTCTTGTACCACGCCAATTCTTCTTGGTTATTTTTTATTCATTTATTTATCTATTTACTAGTGCAAATCCCCAGGGGCGAAGCGTGCTCCTTGAGTAAGAGCAAGCAAATTAAACAAAGAATATAGGCTTAAAAAGGAAATTAGATACATTTTTATGCCGGTAAAAAAGATGGGGCAAGCACTGCTTTCTTTGCTTACATGGACCTACGCCCGTGCAAATCCCTGTGCTGCATAGGATAATGTTAATTTTGTCTCTATTGAAATAATGGAAATAATAATAATGATAATAACTATTATAATAAAAAAATGTTTGTTTTTTATGTTCAGACTTTATTACTGAACCTATTTCATTCATTTAGGGCTAAAAAATTTGTCTTGATCTCAACTGTGTGCATTGCTGGTGTAATTAATAAAACAAACCAGCGTTTGCATGCTATTATTTTTTATATTTTTTGAAAAAATTTGTTCTCAACTGTATGTTTTTAAATTTTCCATACTTTCACTATGAAAGTGGCTTTCAGATCAAGTACCTTTGTATGCGTTTCTGAAAAATTGAAAAAATTGCGCTCCTGTGTCAGAAGTTTTTGGGGATTGGGAGAAGTCCCAAGTGTGGGTTCGAACAGTGGCAATGGGCTTTGTGTCTAAGAAAAGTATACTGGAAAGATCGACAGAGAGAAGGATATGGGTACTATCAATACAATACAGACAAAATTAATATTATCCTGTGCAACGAATGGGGATTTGGACTAGTAATAATAATAATAATAATAAAGGTTACTTATATAGGGCCAACTCCCAATTAGGCTCTAGGCGATATAATTGTAATCATTAATTGTATAGTTTCACTGTATGAGCTAATTATTAATTGTTGTTTTGCCTCCTCTGTTAAATTCACGTGGATTTCTCTGAACACACCCCTCCTTAAGCAGTTCCACTGCCTATTATGTCTGTAATTATAAGGAAAATGCCAAGTGACACACCACACCTGTTCCTTCTTTTTTTAATACTTTTCTATTGTCCAAATCTATTTCTTGTTGCTGATATGACCTTATAGTGTCAATGGTGCTGCAGAACCTTCATCAACCAAAGAAGCAAACGAGCAAACTGTGCATATTTTCTGTATATCTATAGTGTACATTTTTCATGTCTGTGCTTTGCAATGTTAACTGGCAAATACAACCAAAATTTCCCTCATGGATTAATAAAGTATATCTTATCTTATCTTATCTTATCTTATCTTATCTTATCTTATCTTATCTTATCTTATCTTATCTTATCTTATCTTATCAGATACCTTAAAGTACGACGATCAGGCACCCTTAAAAGGTTCAAGAAAGTTGCTCTTGGTCTCGATACTGAGCTTGGTGGTACTACAGGATCTAAAGCCCCGGATATTTTTCGATTGTTTAAAGCTGATTCCAGCGAAATTGATGAAGAGGATGAGATGTCGCCTGGAGATAACAATCCCTTGGAGACAAGTGAAGATGACTTGGCAGGTGGTACAAGGTGAGCTGTCTTGAGAAGAAACTGATGCCAAAAAGAAAGAAAATCCTTCCGAAAACACTGTAGAAATAACATGCTGCTGTTGCAATTTTCTAACCATGTATAATCATTTTCACTTGCTTTGAATTATATCTGGATAGAGATTGCAGGGCAGTATGGAAATCTTACATCCACAGATTGAGAAACGAAGAAAATGATGGCTTCCAAGGATCAAATATGTTTAGAATTAAAATGTACCATAGGTGTGTCTATTTCTAGTTCAAATCTTATGAAAACTGGATATCTGAATTTTGGATAATAGCAGACAGCGAACTGCAATGACAATATGACGGTTACTTTTTCACAAGGGGTGTTTAAGTCCTGATAGAATAAGTCTCAGTCTTGTGGCAAACTTGTAAACAGTCATCAAAGTTAATACTTACAGTGTCATTGACCACCTGAGTTGTCCAGGAAATTTCTCCTTAGTGTGCCACTTATGAGCTGAGTCGCAGAGGAAAAGTTTCGGCAAGTCTGCTTAAAGTCTCCTTAATTTGCCACAGGCGATCTGAACTGTCAGCATAGGGTTACTGTGGAGAAAGGGAAATAACTGCATTTATATCAAACTCTTCTGTGGAGTGTTTTGTTGCACCCCTTGGATTAAACGTGTGATTAAGGGTGTTGTCTGTTACCACTGTCAATACCTATGATTTGATCCAAGAATGATATTCTAAAGTTTATTCCTAAATTAATGTTGTTTTTTTCAGTGTGGTTGAGGTGAGAGAGGGAAACAGAAAGAGGTAAGTTCAAGTGAAGTGTTCTGATATTGAACTATATATATTATTTGGTGCTTCTATTTCATCAACGGGAGAGACATGGTTCTTTGGACTGTGTGATAAGCGCAGAGCCTAACAATTACGCCACAAATGCCAGTGAACCCTGCCCTATTTATGTTATCTTGATTGAATGTTCAGTGTTGTAATTTTGTTGTTTTCTGCCAAAGTTTTGCCAAAGAGTACAAATATGAACCCTTGAGGAAGTTTTAGGCATTATCTAGTTTTTTTTTTTTTAGGAAAGAATGGCATTAACCATTGTTCTTTTGAATGTATTTCCATTTCCACATATCCAGGGTAGGGAACCAAAGTATCATATCTTGAGATATGATAATATTGCGCTAAAATTAGTATTCGAGGCACCTTGTATTGAAATGTCAGAGATATAATCCTGGTGGCTACAAAGTTCTCAACAAATGAAGCACCACCGTATCCTTAGCAAACTGTTGTTTTGGAAGAAATTTTAGGCTTCTCCTGAAAAATAATGATTTCTAGATGATATTTTGTGCCCTACCCTTGATGTAATATTCTCTGGAATGAATGATTGTTGTTGTTGTTGTCAATCACTGATTTATATGGGTTATGCACCCTTCAAGTAGTCTTTACAGCCTACAGAGCCATGGCAGTCTACTCTGTAAGGGTGGAGAGCCTTAAAATTGGCCCCTTACTACTGTGAGAGTGCAATGCAGTCTTAAGATCTCTCTGGACTGGATGACTGCTAAGCACATTGCTGTCATTGTGTAATTTACTGCCACTATCGATACAACACTTGGACATAATGGTTGCAGCCATTGATTCAGAGACAAAACCATGTGTATGTCTCATCATTTTAATGTTGCCCTGGTGCAGTAACTTAATTGAATTAATTCACAAAGTTTGCCACAACGGGCTAGGAGTGAGTGATAAAAGTGGATATTCATGTACTCCCCACCCTTGATGTAATAGTCTCCTGAATAAATATTAAATGTGTTTATTTGTGTACTCCCTACTCTCAATGAAATACTCTCTGGAATGACTGTTAAAAGGTGGTTATTTCTGTATTTTTTCCTCACGAAAAAGATATGTAAAAGTAAAACAGGGCAATTCTGGATCCTTGAGAAAGTTCAAAGTGGCAGGTCGTGGCTCTGGAACAAGGAAAGGCGAGGAGAGGATCTATGAGGTGTTGGAATCAGATGGGGAGCTTGATCCTGAAGCAGGGCTCACTTCTCAGGAAGATGAAGATAAAGATGATGAAACTGACATTGAAAGCAAAAAAGTCAGGTAGGCCCGGTGAACTATGCATGAATAGTTAATACGTATTATATGTGAGGGGTGCTGACAAAATGAGTTGCTTCTCGTATTTTAGTCATATGGACATATTATATACATCAAATTAAGAGGCTTTTCAAGCCCTACAAGGTGGTGAAAAAATTATTTTGATATTGTTAACCAGTTTTGAACTATATAGGATTGAAAGAGGGGAGATAAAAATGTAAAGTTTTCAGAAAATCCAGGTCAAAGTTTCTTCACTTATTTTGAGCTCATGTCCTTAAAAACCAAAGTTTTTTCTATATGGAATGACAAAAGACATATTTAACTTGAAGAAAATGGTATTGGTTGAAAACTGACAAAGTTTAGCCCAGTATCGGTTTTCTGCCGATTTCTCAATTTGACTTTTAAACAGATGAGAAAGTTTTTTGTCTTTAGTAAGCTTTCTTTTTAATGACCCGGTTGTTTATGTCATTCTTCTTTATACAATCCAATGCATATAATAATGTATGAATGTAATTTTTACCATGTATATATATGAATGCCATTTATGTCTGTGATTATGTATGTATATGTGTATGAGCGTCGTCAAGCACATATAGTGGATTTTAGGCGCTATACATACTAATTATTATTATTATTGTTATTATTAATGTTATTATTATTATTATCTCTTTATTTCTACAATATCTATCATGGAAATTCATACCCTGAGGCAAAATAAAGCATTTCTTCAATTTTTCCCACCTCTTTCCTATTACAATGGATTAATGGATTGCATTTACATAGAGCATATCCGCGCTTGAAAGCAGGCTCTATACGCTTTACAATCATTATTGCCCTAACAGACCACACCATTAGAAACATACTCAACTTCCTGTGAAGCATACATATTAAATGCAGCCTGTTAGTTTGTTGAGCTTATTTAAGCTAAAGCTGACCAGAAAAAGCTGATTAATATTAGTCATTGACTCCAAGCATGATATATACTACAAGGTATGGTCAAGTTTTACAATTTGGATCCTGTAAGCACATAATTTATTATCTCTTAATATGATAGAAATAATGATAATTTAAGATTGCTATCATATAATTCATGTATTCCTTACCAAAAGCAGGCTCTGTATGTCATTCCAGAAATATGTCAACCAAAATACAACATTGCAAACTAAGTCCTGTAGATGTTTTCTGGGCAATTTCACTTTAAACAATTTTTTATAGTTTCGACAATGGTGTCAGTAAGAATGTATCCTATATATGCAGCACATACGTATTCCCCCATACACCTATAATTATGACATTACCTTTTCGAGAACAAGTTTTACTAAGATACAGTCAACCTGTCTAAAACAACCACCCAATGTCCAGACAAAAGTGGTGGCTTTAGACAAGTGGTCGTCTTAGAGAGGGATATTATATAGAAGAAATGCAATTTGGGAGTCGATAGATAGTGGTCACATATGCAGTGATCGTTTTTGTACCTGTGGTCACTTGGGCAGGTTCAAATGTACATTAACCATATGATGTTAGGGTCAAAATATGTGAAGTGTCTAGACCTCATGTACTATGTGCTGACAATGAATTGTTGATTTAAAAAAATGAATTAGGATTTTATATACCTGATGTTTGTGTTTTACAAAAACATATACAATTTATTGGAGTCAGTAGTATGAACACAAGCAAAACAACCCCTGGCACGTGTATGAATGTTAAGCAAGTAGAAGGAACACAGACATAAGACTGAAACTGAGTTAACATGTAACACGTAAAACTGCATCGGTTGCATACTTGAGGTAAAGGACTTTAGAACTCACATGTTCAACAAGATGGGTGGGCTTGGTTGTTTTTATTGTCAGTTTGTGATGGGCCACATTTATTACTTATTATTCAGTCGGCTCAGGGGCCAGACTGAAACTGCTCGCGAGCCAGATCTGGCCCGCAGGCCGTAGTTTGCCCATGCTTGCCCTATGCAAATGCAATCCATTATTTATTAACCTTTGATTGAAGATTTAAGCTGGCATCAAAACGTTGAGCTACAAATCTAGATTGACTTCTGTGCACTGTAAAAATAATTGACTTTATTGAGTGTCAATTGTGTCTAAACATAGGCAAAGACGTCCACCAGACTCGTATGTGAAATCTCCATCTCGTCACGTGCCGAGTGACACAGTGAGCGGAAGTGAGGATGCGGAGGAAATTTCGGAGGACGACTCAGAGGATGACAGTGAGGCAGAGGAAAAGAATCAAATGATGGCAGAAATGGCCAAGTATAAAAATGGTAATTAGTTGACGCTGATCTTCTTTTTGTTGAATTACATGTACTTTTAAGGTCCGCATTCTACTAGCGGAATATTTTTTGTTTGTATCAAAGACATTCATCATCCCTGCCTTTCTCACACCCATCTTTTGCCACATACAAACATTTTTCCACTTTTTACTGTCCTGCACTAACTTCAACCGGCGCTGTGGTGTAATGGTTAGGCTATTTGCCTTGCATGCGGGAAGACCCTGGATCGATCCCCGGTCGCGGACGATCTGGGTTTTTTTCTGCTGGGATTTTTT
>JAUKPP010269227.1:0-11321 GCA_032273245.1 Phyllaplysia taylori
TTTTCAATTTGCCAGTGTTATATTTATCTTTCAGCATAAAACTGACCACATTTCCTTCTGCCCCACCCTTCCCTTTCTGATTACCCCAGGCAAAGCTGGATACCCAGCTAGTAACATAATAATGCTGATAATGGATAATAAAAAAAAAGATGCTGCCTAGCAAACACAACCCTGTCATTTGAACTAAGCTGACTACATTTTTCGTCATGTTTAATTAACCAAAGAGACACATGATCCATTTCAAATATCTATGGCACCTGTTTATAGTGTTAATAAAAGTAGTGAAGTGGGTGTCTCATCCCTTTATAGATTTGTTGCAATTAAATTTACAACCTGTATGAAGGGTTTGTAGAATACAATCCTTTATGTTAAAAATCAGGACCAGAAGTAAAACCTGACACTTCAACAATAAATATGTTATTAATGTTCTGCTGCTCAACTGTGTGGATAAAGCTGCGGATCCTACCTTCTCCCCCGGTGACTGCCTGTACAGGATGTCCATCAGCGCAGTTTGGCTCCAGTTGTACCACTGAATGGGTGACTTGAGCTGTTCGAATGACAATCCTCCAAATCTGAGGTGGAAAGAAATTATGGTATGATTGTAATGACATCAGATGGGTACCATGTGAATGCTGAAGCTTACGTTCAGCAGGAGTTGCTTAGTCAGAAATTACCAATGTGACGTTTTAATATTTACTCCTAATAAAACATTTCTCTTCACATGAGAATGTCTAGTGCACTCAAGAGTTGAATGTAGGCATGAATCTCATAAACACATGGGACCGGCGCTGTGGTGTAATGGTTAGGCTCTTCGCCTATCACGCAGAGGACGTGAGTTCGAGGCCTGCGTGGGGGCAGTTTCTTTAATCGAGTATATCTCCATTTTTCTAATGGGATAATGTCCCTCTCAGCCCGGGTTGGCCCTGACAGGCAGGGTCGAAGTCGCCTGTCCCTTAAATGACCTTACAGTGTTGCAAGGGACGTTAAGCCAACAACCAACAACCAAATAAACACATGGACAACAATATTTCACCAGGCTATATGCACTACATCCCACTACCCATAACTCAAAAGAAATGTAAAGAAACAAAACAGATACTGGGTAAGGGGAATTTTAAAACAAAGGTAAAGATAATCTATTTTCATTGTCCAAATTGAAAACAACACTCACTCTCTTTCAAAGAAAGCCTTC
The DNA here is from genome assembly GCA_032273245.1 of Phyllaplysia taylori. NCBI lineage: Eukaryota > Metazoa > Mollusca > Gastropoda > Aplysiida > Aplysiidae > Phyllaplysia > Phyllaplysia taylori. The sequence continues at coordinate 1,193 of JAUKPP010269227.1, forward strand.
CTCAGTGCATCATTGAGCCGATACTCGTTGGATATATCCTTGCCAAATGTGATGATGCAAAGCAGCACAAAAATGAAGACAAATGAGAATGCATCCCTGAAACACAAAGAAACGATCAGTTGCATAGTTGCTTTACACAAAAATAAGGAGTAAAATTATTTCAATTGTCCTTAAACATGCTCAGTTTACATAGAAATCAAAATTATATCACCCTTTAAATATCCTTCTTGCAAAAGTCTCACAGTAGATCTGCTTCTTTTTTTCCTTAAAACTTACTCTCAAAATCTCACAGCATAAGTAAAAAAAATGCAACATTTGAACATAAATCCTGCTTGAGACAAAATAATACCCGGTGTTGTTTTTTTCTATTGATCAATTCTAAAGTGAAATAACCAAAACGGTAAGATAAGAAAGTTTTTTTTGCAAATAATTTATTGATCATGTAAGTTTTGTCTGGGTAACTTAATATGATTATGTTGATAAAAAAGGCATTCTAAAAAGGAGTTAGCAGAACAAGGCCCTTTTTAGGTCATGGCGTCAAAACAGCGCACTGTTATACCAAAGAGAAGGACTGATAGTAACCATTGTAAGGCAATAGAAGATGATTAAAAAAGTTATTCCCGAAAGGAATAATGTCTACCAAGTTCTGGCTTCTTACCTTAGAAATATTAAAGCCCTTTTCTCCTTGATGAGAATTTTCCTAGAGGACTTCAGTTGCTTCTCTTGAGGTGGACCTGCGAAGCGCAGATACCGTGACCGTGACCTTGCTGCCACACCCTGGACGAAAAACATGATTCATTAAAAAAACATTCCCATTTTGGCATTGATGTGAGCATTACTCCAAAACAAAAATTGTGTAGTGTTTCCAAAAACTCAAAATGACGTTTGTAAAGTAAAGCCAACAATTTTATCACACCATCGGTATTACAGGAAAAAAGCCATTTGAGCACACCAAAGAAAAGCAAACCAAACAAAATCACTCCTCTTCCTCAAACAAGCATTTATAAAAACACTAATGGAAAATACATGCACAACAATGCTGAAATAAGTTGGCGTTTTAACTCGTGTATTGGATTGGTTACTCAAGGGGCATAACTGCATAATTCAAAAGGCTAGTCATGTGTCTATTCATAGCATATGAAGGAACAAGTCCTTTCTATAAAAAATTTGGACATTTGCAATTAAACTCTGACATCAGATAGAAAAAACTTACCCTCTGCAGCTCCTCATCTTCCCCTGACTGATAGCTGTGTTGCTTGAACAAGGTACTGCGAGAGACTTGTTCACCATAAAAGCCATCATCATAGTGGTCAAAGACAGCTGGGTTGTTCTGATGAGTTACAGCTGTGTACAGGACACTCAGCAGTATCTGAGGATGCAGTCATTTCATTTTTATTGACATGGTCCAGTATTAAAAATGAAAATTGTTAACATTGTAGCAGAACTTGGAAGGAATGCTTAAGAATTATGTCTCAGTCAACTGTTAGTATCTTTGCAGCCTGTATTGCAGACTTACAAATATTCCCTCAGGTCTTTGTATGCAATCATACATGGCACTAGCCCTAAAAGATAAAGAGTAAAAGGTAGACCAGGTAAGAAACCAAAGACAAGGGTTGTATGTGGCCAAGCAATGCAGTGCCTGTTTCAAAGTGCAAAGACCCCAGGTTCAAATAGTGGGTGATTCCTCCAGATTTTTTGAGAGTTTACAAGTCACTGCTTTCCCTATCCCCATAAAAGATGGGCAATAAATTCAGAGCTCATGCCTATTGTACAGCCTTGCAGTATTATGTGGAGGTTATGTTTGGCACTACACTACCAACACTGCAAGGTCATTTCAGCACCAGGAAGTAGAGTAGGACAATGCTAACACATAGAAACAAGTAGGAGCAGACCACATCAAAGTGCCTTTCAACCACCCACTAGCATTGCAAAAGGCAGTATGGTAAATAAGCCAAACACAAGACAAGGTTTCTCACCAGGACAGGCTGTGCAATGAACAAGCAGATCATAAAACTGAAGTACACAGACTGGATCCACATGACACTTTTTGTGTGGCCAAATCTGAAAGGGAGATAATACCTTTTGAGTAAGCAACGTCAAAATATGTGTCTTGAAGAAATAACAAGTTTATTGTCGCAGTGGTTCAGACAAAAATTACTAAGATGGTGATCTAAAATAATTATTGAAGATCACAATTCATGACAAAATACCACAAGCATGATTTTCTCCACAAGCTGTACATGACTCCCCTTTGATTCCTAACTAAAATATTGTTCCTTGCCACAAGTCAATAATTACTAAATGATTTTCTTTTACAGCACTGTCCTTCTGCCTTATTTTTTATAATTTCTTTTTAACTTGAACTATTTATAGAAACCAGAGTAAACACAATAGCCCCTCTTCACTGGAACAGTCAATGACAAGGATCAAATTTGAAAACAGTGACATTTCTGTACCTGATTCCATAGAGTATCGTGACTCCAGCACACCCGACTGAGATGAGAAAACATAAGGTCCATGCCACGTAACGACACCAGAATGGAAGAAAGATCCTCCTACTTGTATTCTGCAAGTCTGTTGACTCTGGAACAAAGCAGTCAAAATAGAAATTTGTCTTACTTGAAAGCCACATCCCAAAATTTCTCCTTTACAAGAAGAAAAATCATGTTCACTCCTCTTAATATCAAATTTTCTGTTTTGGCTAAAGGAAAATTAATTCATGTTCCTTCTTTTTTTAACTCTTCCTTAAAACATTTGTCTGCTACTTCAAATACCACTACTGTTCTGACAAGATGAGGTAACTAATTCCAATGTTTCAAGTAGTGCATTTACCAAAATGCGCAATGACGAATGTATATAAAGTACAATATGTTGAAAAATGTTTGTAGAAATATTTAAGTTGTGCAAGCACCTAGGGAGGGTTAAGAAGTTTCGTCTGGTGCATTCAAATTTTATTGTTGTTCAAATATACAAAAATATATATTTGAGGAAAGAGAACAAGTAAAATCAACACGACTTTTATTCTATTCTCAGCTCACCATTTCTGGACTTCTTCCCGTCAGAGCTGATATCTGATGCTGCTTTGATGCGATGCCTCTCAGCTGTTGCCTGACTGGTGGCATCCTCAAAGCCACTGGAGGCTTGGTCAGTGTCAGACTCTGAAAGCAAGAAAACAAATGGGAGGGTGACCATCAGCTACTTCAAAGATTTCTTCAAAACCCGTACCACAATGTTCACAGAGAAAGAAACAAAGAGCAGTTTTTAAAAAATCACATGTAAAATTTTGGCTCAAGACAAAGTGCTTCCTACTGATTTATTCAAACTTATAATTGAACTTTTACATCAGTTATTGTTTCATCAACCAAAGTCTCAAACAAAATGAACAAGGTAAAACTGTTGGCTCATATCTATCAATCAGTAATTAGAATTGTATTGCAAACTGACCTGCTAACAGCGTTTGTTGGACCAAGGGCGTGGTGGATGGAGCTGACAGCTGAGGGCTTGTCTGTGTGGTCTTCACACTGTTCGCACTTGACCGCACCTGCACAAATAAGGATTGGATAAATATTTCAGTCTAGAAGATTTTTAAGCTATAAAGAACAAACCCACCAATATTAGGAATACAATGAACTACTTTGGCACTTGCTGAAATCATTTATATAAAAGTTGAAAAAAATTTTAAATTACAAACTAAAGAAAATATAAATATTTGTAGAAAGTGGGAAAACCCAATAATACATATTATGATATGAAGACTTATGCTTTTGACACCACCAGTGGCATCATCATTGGCAAGCATTTTATGTGCAGCCTGATTCTCCGGTCCACATGTAAATGTTGAATTGGATAGTGAGCACTATCACAATAATTTTTAGCAACATAGGTAAGAGTAGACCTACTATTTTTCCACCCAAAAATATGAATGAATTTTGCCTTTGAGGTGGTACAGAAGTCATTCTAACACGACATGGTCCTTCTAGGCAAAAAATGTCCTCCAAAGATTGCTCCACTTACCGACTGCTGTCTCTTGAGCCACTGTTTCTGTGCCCAGTCCTGGATGTTCTGCCAGTTGATGATTGACTGATCTAGGATGGAGTAGGTCACTGTGGACTGTGGCAGCTCCTCCTCTCCCTCACTCACAAAGTCACCACCAGATTTACCACTCAGCAAAGCTTTGTCATGCTCATATCCTGGGTAGTGCACCTGGACAAGAAAGGTATGGTATAAAATGTAAACATGAATTCATCAAGGAAACATGCCATCTACCTTTGTCTTCAAACAGGAAAAAATCTGTAATTCATTCTTATTGATGAAGTAAAATAACAGAACACTTTAGCCTCAGTCAAGCAAAGGCACCTTAAACAGTAATACACTTTCAAAATTATTAATGATTCCTGTGTAGTATCTCTCTCTCCTGAGTAATTCTGCATGCACCCTTTCATGCCTAGTATAGTACTGGGTTCTGTAACTACATGTACTAAGAGTTCCAAGACTTCACCTAACATTATGGGAAGCCAAGCTTCTGCTTGTAGTGAAAAAGATCATGTTGTACCACTTGACTTAAATCCTTAAAGGATTTCTCTCTGGTCATTACAATAATTTCCATTGAACTTTTCATGATCAACAGGAAGTAAAAGTATCTCTCTACTGCATTGCACTTACCCTGCTTCGTCTGAAGAGAAAGCTGAGCAGTAGATTGAGGGGAACCACCACAGCACAGCAGATGACACCAACAATGATATTGTGCCAAGATAAATCCAGCAGGCCAAACTCACCTCGGATCTGGACAGGAAGAAACCAAAAAGTAATATTCATTATATGAGTGTCACTTAATCGTGTACCTTGAGGGTGGAGCTTTTCTGTAAAAGAAACAAAATAATTTCAAAGAAAAGTTTTCAGTTCTCCATGAATAGAGGCATCCAATTTTAGGGGGCTGTTTCAGACTCTGTATCCCTGAGAATTTCATCCATCAACTTTTTACTTGTTTCAGCCCCTAAATTTTTATTTTTTTTCGGGGGGGGGGGGTCAAATATTTATTTCCTGAGAATGGGAATCCACTATCCCATATCAAAGAAGTCTACATTTATCAACACATTATCATTCTACGTCTTACTGTCATCATCATTAATACAGCTAATACTGCCTGCGTTGAACTCGCGTTTGAGTTGATTTTTGGCAAAGTTGATTCTTTTCTCAATCCCAAACACTGTGTTTTTCACATCTATAAAAGAGTTGAACAGAACAACAGATAAGGTGATCTTTTTTCCACTCTCGTGGTGGCATTAACGCATCCGAAGTTGACTTTTATGATAATTATCATCATGTTTACTATTATTGTCTTTACCTTCCTTATCATGGCTAGTACTGTTACTGTCAATGTAATAGTGTAGAATACACACCAAAAAAAAAAAAAAAGAAATATAGGGAAAATTTTTCTATTATTCCTACCTTGCCAGGTATCCTTTTGAACCACATAGCATTGAGACACATGTATGTCAAGAGCAGTGTGAGGCAGACGGTGAGGCGCTGGACTCGGGTGAACCTGCTGTGTGGTGGACATGTCCAGACTGACAGCCAGGTGTGGAAGTCACTCACGTACTGAGAGCCTTTGCACCAGAAGATCTGAAGAGAGGACACACAAGTATGCAGGTTGGTGCAGGGATCACTAGCAGGACGAGGATTTGGGAGGATGTTTGGAGAGTGCATTGACATATAGATCAATAGTAATTTAGACTTGTGACTGACAAACTCTTGCTGGTCCAGAGTTCTGAATGTTATATATGAACAAAGTGATCTTTACAAAAACAGAAATTTGGAATAAAATTTAATCTGCAAGGCAAAAAAAAAAAAAGAGGGCATGACACTCCCATGCCATCAACATCAGCTATATAATAAGTTTTGAAATGGTGCCAAGAAAAGAGTTACAGCAGTGCAATATGACCATGATCTTGAAAGAAGGTTGCTGTGGAAGAGACTACACTTTTTCATAGCTCAAGGTATCCATGTCCAAACAATGGAAAATTAATTGCATCACACCAAACAACTGCTCTAGACCAATACAAATCAAACGTACCATCCCAAAGCTGATGTTTCTGCCATCGAGAGCATTGAATTCTCTCTCCACTTTGCCATCGTCTCGATCCACAGCAAGCCACCTCTGACACAAGAAGTAGGAAGCTTGCCCGGCACTGAGGTCTCTCACCACCACCTGACGCAGATACCAGCCTGGCGACGAGCCAGAGTTGTTGTGCCATAGCTGAACCTTGAAGATTCTACCAAGACTGTCTGGAAGGCTGCAAAGGGAAAAATATCCATGTTCAAACTTCCAGGTTTTAACTTCATAAAATGCTTTGTCTTTACAGAGTTAGGAAAACCTGCCTAGACAGTCTAAAAACAGAAAAGGCAATAAAGTACAATAACTTTCTAACTCTCATGTTTTAACTTGCACAAGTTCTTTGTTTTTGCATAAATAAGCAACATAAGTAATAACTATACTAACAAAGCGTGCTGGACACAATATTGTAATTGAGTGGCTAGTGGTGTGGAGTTGTAGCTATATCTACAATGATCAGTTTTAAGATCACGTGACACAGAAACCAAATCTGAATGTTGGTCTATAAAGGAGAAACTCCTATGTAATCTATAAATGAGTTTATTTTCAGTGTGGAAACTTCGTAACAAAGATACATACAAATCAAAGCTAGTTCATAACAAAATAGTCAAATTTTCGTTACCCATCGAGTTCTGAACCTTTGACTTAGTGGCACACCACAACACATAAAAATGGGCTTCTCTGAGCCTCATAATTCTGAATTATTTTAGACAGAGAAAAAAATAATCCTTGCCAGTGGCCGTGGCTGGTTCATAGCAAACAGGAAAGTGAAAAGTACAGAAAAAATATCTCTGGGAACAACAAAAAAGGTAAATGAGGGCCTTTCGTACCCAAGATCATACTGGCTCACTATTTGTAAATAAACTATCAGTGGTGTGTCACTTAGAATGTACATTATAATCTTAACATGACTTCAAATACGTTTGTCTATTAATCATCATCCTTGAATAGGTGTGTTTATTCTTTTCATTCAAAGGTACTCTAAACCACAAGGAAAAATGATTACACAGTGCTGAGACTGCACTTACGTTATGATAAATCTGTCTCGAGAGTTCCTTTCAAACATCGGCCTGTTGTCCTCACTAATGAGCTCCCTTGTTTCAGACATTCCTTCTTCTCCATGAAGTATTATGCTAATCTGAAAAGAAAAAAACAACAACATCACATTAGAGTTTTATAGCAGCTTCTGATTCAACATAAAACTTTGCTCCAATAAATACACTTGCTGGAAGCGGATCAATCTGTACAGTGAAAACTTTTAAAATGTGAAAATGCCTAAACTGTCTGAAGCTTTCACGTATTGTGTGCACAAAGCAGTGACCACGGAATGAAAATAAAAATAAACAAAATGTGTCATTTTGACATCACTTTTCTGAGATGAACAGTAGTCCTTTCCCTGAGATAGGCACATAAATAACACTAAGATAAATAACTACCCGGTAACTAAATGCACAGAGACACATGTAAAGTACATCCAAGCACTAAAGTATGAAAGTCGTATAGCTAACCTTAAAAATGTTGTCACAGGGATACACTTAAAACTACATCTAAGCTCCGAAGTCTTAGTATGAAAGTCATAGAGCTTACCTTAGAAGTGGTACCAGCATTCCAGTTAAAGCCCGTCTCCATGACCAGCTCATACTTCTGCCTGTGTGCCAGTGTGTTGTCCTGCAGGTAGACACAGCTGCCTTTGCGAGAGTTGTGTTTATCTGAGTGTCGCAGCATGGTGGCCAACATGATGTAGATGAGCAGCACCAGACCTACCAGCACCACCACCACTGGGTTCTCGTGGAGTCTGAACAAACATACAAGTTTGGAAACCATTATCTATGGGCTTTCACAATAATAGTGTCCTTGCTATACACGAACAATGTGTAAAGCACGAACTTAAAAATATTGTACAAAAACCTCCTATCTCATACAAACCCCATTGCTGTATTTCATCAATTTTACGATGAGACTCCCAAGGTTAGACAAAATCTGCAGCATTGATTTAGTTGGTCTTCGTTTAATGTCCCTGGCTATACTCAAAGGTCACTAAAGAGGCAGGGCAAAGATTATATACTTATCCTAAATAAGACAAGGGTCTAAACATAACCTATAAAATACCCATTTGAACAACCTTCTATTCATTATTACCTTCTGTATTCCAAGGTTGGCTTTATATTGCTTGCTCCAACAGTTTTGAAAACAAAAATCTGAAGGAGCATAAAGGAAAGCCCTAAGAGAAAGCAGATTTAATTCTGACGACAGAATAAATCTTCATTTTACTTTCAAAATCACTAGACAATAAGATGTTCTCTTTGATTAAATCTAATGTACAAGAGAGATTGCAACCTTAAAACACAACTCACCTGAAAAACTCATCGACACTGGCAAAAGATAAATCATTTGGTATGAGTTCAAAATACCCTCCAAAGGTGGTCAAATGATTGCATCTGTGGACAAGAATAAAATAGCATGTTTGATATTATATTCACATATTTACGATAAAGCAAGTCAATGTACATAAAGCTGTTGAAAATTGGGACTGATCATTCACAACTAGTGTCTCTATTTTAGCTAAAATTTACAAAAGAAACCCCGAGCTGCGTGGGGGTTTCAATTACTACACTGCATTTGAACAGAATATTTCTTTCCTTTCAAGGAGCATGTATACATACATATTGGAAAGTTTTCAAACAAAAAAACAATTTCTTTCACTCATATATCATAACAAAGTGAACAAGCAATTTTCAGAGATAAGACAGCTGTATCAGGCAGGGATATTGAAACCTTAGATTTTAAAACACGTGGTTTTTTTTCAGAAGACAATTTCTCATGTAAGATATTGGAATACAAGGCAAGATATTTTGGACACATTGACAAATACATATACAATGATTTTTACAAAAGACATTCCCTTTATAAAAAAAATCGTTGAGAATTCAGAGCACAAAAATCAATACTTAACAAATTTTCTCCCATTTGATGGGATTCCTTCCCGCATGGTTCCCCCCCAAGGCATGTATCGAAGCCCAGCATCTACACGTATCATGGAAGCAAAAGACATACACAGTGTTTAAAAAATTCTCCATCTATATGCTGTCACCTGCAATGCATGGCTTCCATGCTGGAGGGCATGACTTGGCAGCCATTGCCACGCCATTTCTCCACACTCTGGTTCCAGTAGACGCAGGCGCCCCACCAGGCACTCAGACTGTAGTGACGACCGACAACCTCACTGCTACGACGACGACCAGAGTTGAACGATGCCTCAACTAGCCCTACGTAATATGGTTGCCCCACTGGAGATATAACATACAGCAATAAATAAATCATACTGTAAAGAGACTGGCTCAAGGGCATTAATTTGAAGACCCTATAAATTATGAAATGCAACCCTTCTATTCACTCATATCATCACATCAGTAAAATGCATTTGACGGTCAGCCACGTTTAGAGGGCACAAAAGGGAATCATTTATTTTTTTATTTCATCATACCACTCATCACCAGTGCCTATTTTCTTGACAAAGAAACAAAAATTTATAAGTGGAGGGGTTGTGTCTCTTAAAAGGAACATAACAACTGCTCTACAGAGAGTAAACGATAGGCAATCAATTTTTATTCCGTTGAATTTATCTACAAAGACTTTCAGATAAACTGAAATATTAATAATAAATTCCCTCATTCTATGCCGCTCCAAAAAAACAAAACTGCCACTGTTAGAAGAATGAAGTATGTGCATATGAATGATTCTACTTCAAATAAATCTTTCTTACCTTGGAGTGACAGTGCTGGCAAATATATTTTGATTTCATCCGTGGTGGCATTATATTCTTGTTTAAACACATAGTCTTGTAGATTGTGTGGTGGCTGCTGGGCGCTGTGAAAGCAAGAACAATAAAATAAAAGATAAATGCGAGCAGCTGATTGAAAGTCTACAACTATAGAAAACTCCAGTCCCTGTTTAACTTGTTGAGAGATAACAGGTCTACGGAATGCTAAGTTCTACGATCCCCCTTCCTTCCCCCCC
>JAUKPP010269238.1:0-11319 GCA_032273245.1 Phyllaplysia taylori
AAAAAAAAAAAAAAAAAAAAAAAAAAAAAAAAAAAAAAAAAAAAAAAAAAAAAAAAAAAAAAAAAAAAAAGAATTAATTGTCCAAAAGAGCATACAATTAGACGAATATTAATACAGGAGTAACGCCGTGCTTTTTCCAGCTCTGTTTAAGAGAAACATTAATGCCATTTCTCCTTTAAGAAATTAAGGCTAATGTCTCTCAGATGGAGATAGAAAGAAAGGCGGGCAGCCAAGAGGAGTCGGGGTAGTCACCCTGAAAAGTTTCTTTGCATAAGGGCGAATAGTACGAGGACTCAAGTGGGATATTCGCCTCTTTGCTAAACAGCCAGCCTGAGAAATGTAGACATCTCTTGCGTCTAATGCATGGAGCTTTTAGAGGAAATCAACGACTCATTAAACTGTCGCTTAATGAGAACAAAAGAGAAAGCCTAAAAGCCAAAAACAGAAGAGAGAAAGGGGAGGGGGAGAAAGATGGAGATAGAGGGGAGGGGGTGTATGGAGAGAGATAGAGGGAGGGAGATAACAATACATAGCATTTATATTGCGCATTTCCATTTTCCAAAAAACGCTCAAAGCGTATTACATAATGATCACATTGATAAAACTATATGAAAAAAATGAATAAAAGGGTACACATGATAAAAGCATGCGGGTAATGGCACTCCAGCGTGGCCTACCCTTGATCTCTTACCCTGTGGATTCCAATCCAACACTTTCTTGAACCAGAATGTAACCAAAAATCACCATTTAATGAAAACAGCAAAACATTAATTGAACCAGAGTATACCAGAAACTATAATTAATCGGAAACAGCATTCGATTATGAATTTATTGACATTTAATTTTCACACACAGAAGACGTGTGTACGTTGCCTGAACACCGTGATCTTCATGTGTGATTGTAAATTATATTGTTAGCAACCCGGACAACATTATGATGATTTCTGATGTACGGTACACTAGCTTTAGATTTATTGACATTTAATGTTCACACACAGAAGAGGTGTGTACGTTGCCTGAACACCATCTTCTTCAGGTGTGGTTGTAAATTGTATTGTTTGCAACCCGGGCAATATTATGATTTTTTACAATAGAACAAACTTTAACTCTCTCCACATCTTGATTGTTTCCAGGCAGTGGACCCATCCAGCTTTGGCAGTTTCTCTTGGAACAACTGACGGACAAGAACTGCCAGCATTTCATCAGCTGGACGGGAGACGGGTGGGAGTTCAAACTCTCTGACCCTGACGAGGTGGCCAGGCGATGGGGAGTTCGGAAAAACAAGCCTAAGATGAACTATGAGAAGCTGAGTCGTGGTTTGAGGTGAGGAATTACACACAAAGGGATACTATTCTTCTACACAGACTTTTTTTTATTATGTCCATCACATCTATACCCCTATCATTAATAGATACAGTTCTTTATTTTCATAATATTATATTATACAGGCAACTATAACTGGCCATTTATAGGTGGCCAGCCGGTCCTCTGCAGAGGTCTGCTCCTTTTGCTTTTTTTCTAAGTGTTCCATTCACTTTGGTCCAATTTATCTCCTCACAATCATATGTTTGGCCTTTTAAAATAATTACATGTAACTCAAATCACCACTTGCGCTCTTCTGACTTTATAGTATTGATTCCACCGGAAAACCTAACAAAAAAACCCCCACCCAAAACATGTCTAGTTTAGTATGGAGGCAAGGATGAAAGTTGCTCTCCAACAGAGATGCTACAGGTTGGGATCCCAAAGGATTCGAGACAGGTAGTAACGCATGATGATACTTTATACAAACAACAGAAAAAGTTACCAACCTCAACCAAACGCATTAAAAACATGGCTGTAAAAATTAACTAGTTTTGGTTTGTTTTTTTTGGTTTGTTTTTTTTATTTGTATGCACCTGTACTTATCATGCATGTTCTTTTTGTTTACCCAGGTACTACTACGACAAAAACATCATCCACAAGACGGCCGGAAAGCGATACGTGTACCGCTTTGTCTGTGACCTCCATAACCTACTGGGCTACACACCGGAAGAACTGTTCGAGGCCTGTGACATCAAGCCCCAGAAGGACAAGGAAGATGACTGAGCAACTCGCTCCATGTGTGACGTCATCGTCGTCATCATCACCACACGCCGAACCTGGACGTCCGCCACTCGCCAGCCGCACAAATCGCTAGTTGCTTTGCAAAGAGGCGAATCCTCCACTACAAGCTTTGTCATATTCGCCCTTATGCAAAACAGCCAACGAAATCTCCCGCCATTTTCTGCAGACATAGTCTGCTGAATGTGATCGGGGGTAACGGTTTTGTTTTTGTTATGTTGTTACTGTCTTTGTCTTAGTCTGTTTCCTGTCATCAGGTGTGTCTGTTTTGTTGTTGTTGTCATTATTATTGTTGTTATTGTCTTTTGCCGTCTGTATATCAAAGTCTGTGTAATGCGTTGTATTTTCTTGTCATTGTCTTTGTTTTAGCAATGTTCGTCTTTTTTATAGTCTGTTTAGTGATTTGAGGTGAATCTCGTTTTCTTGTTATTTTCTTTGTTATAGTATTAGTTTTCTTTATCACAGCCTGTTTAGTATCATCATATTGAATAGTTGTCTTAATGATAATGATGACTGCATTTTCTTGCTCTTGTCTTTGTTATAGCATTTTTTGTCGTTATCACAGCCTGTTTAGTTTTTTCGTGTGGAATGTTTTTCTTGTTATTGTCTTTGTTATGGCATTGGTAGTCTCTGTCATTGTTGCTGTCATCATCTCTATTATTTTTATTGCTGTTTTTAAATCGTCATTATTGCTTCAGTTTTGTTTGTATTGTTTTCATCGTTGTCTTCAGTGCGATAGCAGTGAGATGCACACTCTAGCACAACCCCTTTATTGCCAACCTTTGGACATTTCGGGTTTAAAAAAAAGATGTTTGTTAAGATTTACGTGCATACACTATAATCAGATGTTTTACAGAGTAGACAGTGTTATACATAGTTTTGTTAGTCTTTTCTAGGATTCAGAATGAAGTTGTTTTTGTGAAATTGTATATCATAGAGTATATAAAATGGAGCTTACATTTTTATTAGTAGAAATAGATCAATATGGCAATAGCATACATGAATATAAAAAAAAAACGGAACAAAAAATTGACAATTTATTAAGGCAGCAGAAAACCCAAATAGACGTAGATGAATACCGTACCTCTAAAAGAAAGCTTAAAAGTAAGACCAAATCATGGTCTTAAAATAACTTCCATCTACTCACATTCCCTCAATATGGAATCTGAATTTGCGCAATTAATGCATATTGAGACTTAGTGTTATCTGGATTTATATAATTAGGAAAAGAATTGTTTTTTATATTATTTAGAACAAGAATTATATTATATTCCAAAAATCTTGCCTTGACACACATGGTAAAGGAAATAGCATCACTCTTTTTTTATGTTGTATAATTTGGCGAGTTCTGTCCCCTGGAGAAAAGAGGGTCAAGCAACGTTCAAAGTCGTAGAGAAAGAAATATTTGGGTTTTCTTTTACAAGGCAGCAAATCACATATTTGCAAATCGGACATTCATACTGATTAGGAAAGAAATCTAGGGCCTGCTCCTGTAGTTTCTCTTCCTGCGCCCTTTCTGCAAATAGTTACTAGTATATATAGATAGATGCAAACGTTGATAGAGAGATATTTAGATAGGTTATTAGCAATTTTTATTTTAAGCGGACTAATACTTTAGATAACTATTTGTCGGTAGTAGTGTATCTAACGTTGTAAAAGCTATCTTTGCGGTCGGCCAGTTTTTGCTGTATTCTTATAAGTATTGGCGTTTTCAATTTGGAGGGTAAGAGTTGTTATAGTAGTAGGCCAAATTGCATATTGGTTCAGCACACTTCATCTAATTCATCCATGTTGGCATAGAACCTCAGCATGATGGTTAATTTTACATGATCTTCTTATTTCCATTAGGACAATGTATTAGTTAAGAGACTTGTCTGTTGTGGTCTAATGTGTTTAGTAAACTCTTTTGTAGTCAAAGTATGTTTAGTCAACTGGCCATAAGTTTGTCTGCAGTGGTCAAAATACCTGGTCAAATGTTCATAGCTTTGTCTGTTGTGGTCCAAAAATGTTTTATAATTTTTACTGACCACAGGTTTGTCTGGTTTTGTTAAAATGTTTCATCAACTGACCACAAGTTTGTCTTGTTTGGTCAAAAGACCATAGTTTTGTCCGTTGTGGCGAAAAGAAAAGCCAGGTCAGGCATGGTTGAACTTTTATGATCTCAGACTGAAAAGTCGTGAAGTCAAATGTTTGTGAATAGTTTCATTTGTAGCTTCCTGATTTCGAAGCCTGAGATGGCTGGAAGCGCAAACTGTAATGCTGCGTTGAAATTTTGTCTTTGTGTGTTGCATATATTGCCTTCAATGTGTGTAGGTAGGCTACACACACTGTAGACCATAATAATATACTGCCTTGTAAGATCCTCATGCTTGTTATAAGCTTGTTGTTTGTTTTGTTGATGTATTTTTTCATAAATTTTATAATCTTTCATTATACGTGTAAATAACTCATTGTTGCTATGATCACGTTTTTTAATGACATGAATATATTTCTGATATAAGCCAGCTCCAAACTGCCTTTCATAGATTAGAAGGTAAGCCTAATGTTGGGTAAATATATTCAAGCGCTAGATCTAGAAGTTTATCATTATTTCTCGTTTATACTTTGAGCATGGTTATTTCTTTATGCACATTGCGTAACGGTGATACTCTTATATACTGACTTATAAAAAGTCTTTGCTGTTTTTGTTAAAGTAACCGTACAATGTGCACTCGAAAGCACAAATCATTGTGTAGAAATACCTGACAATATTTTTTAAAGATTTATTTGAAAGATCTACGATTTTTTGACGTGATCATTTTTTTATAACTGACATTTTTAGAATCTCTATAAACTGGAAAAACTGACACAGTGGGCCTGCTGATAGTTTAAATCCATCTTATTTTTTATTATTTTTTTTACATTAGTAGCAAGTGCTGCCCTCCCCCATACATAATGTCAGATTGATCTGTTTCATAGATTTGAGCAGTGAAACAGTAAGAGAGAGAAAAAAAATATAGGGGGGGGGGGGGGAGGGGAGATAGAGAGATTGGAGTTTGACAAGGTGTAGTAAAGAAAGGATCAGAGAAATTTGTAAAGGGAAAATTAACTTTAAAACTTGAATATTTGAGTAAAAAAAGTGTAAATATAAAACACAATGTTTTGGCTTGCAAGCCTTCCTCAGAGGTAAAAAGATAATATATTTGATACAATGTGTATTGTATTGTAATTTTTATCTGTTTTGTAAGCAAGGTAGTTTACCAGCGCCCAGGTAGAATTGTAGTGGTAATAGTGATAAAACATTTTGCCCCTGGGGATTTCTACAAAATTGTACGTATCTAATTTGCAGAAAAAAAAAGTAATCCATTCCCTTTCACCTTCGCATACACACTTTTGTTTAACTCTAAATGAAGAAGTATCATTGGTCCCTTTTTATGACTTCCTTTTAACACCACGAGCACAAATCAAAAATGTTATAGAAAGTTGTTTCATTTTACATGAGCAAAGAATACTTGCTTTCAAAGATAAGTTAGAAATCTCTCCACGAAGCAGTTTGAGAGCACAATTATTTCATTTCCTGCCAGGGTGTAATGTATTTACGTTATGAAGAAAAGACAAAGTATTTAATGATCTTGAATTAGCAAAAATTGGCTCTGCAGAGATAGATTGTGATTGGCTTTTTTTCCTTCGTCCTTCCTGCCTAGTTAGCACAATGTTAATATCAGGGTATTACATAGAAAATGTTGCAACTATTTTTAAAAAAATCAAAATGATACATAAAGGTAAAAAGCACTGCAGGGTTGACCTCCTTTCTCCAGCAGTAGAGTTAGTACACTTGTACTTAACAGGGATGCCCTTTCTCAGGTTAAAATCGGAAATCAGGCTTTTTCAACTTTTCCGGTTCAGCTTTGGGTATTGAGTTTTTATAAGGCCATTTTACATCAAATGCATTATATCATATGTCTTGGAATAGTAAACCGTGTGAAAAAAAAATTCAGGGTTTTCTTTTTAACCTTGAGGGCATCCCTGACTTAAGGACTTAGGTCCAGATTTCCTCTCTACACTTGTTGGCTCTTATTCTGTATACACTTTTAAATGACAAAACTACACAATCTATTGCTTGTTGTTAATGTTGTTATTTTTATTGTTACAGTCCCGTATTCCTCTTGTGCCTCTTGTAATGTATTTTTTTGCCTTATGCGAAGGCCTTTGAGTGCATTGTTCGGCTTTTTTGCCAAGGTCATTGGGTGCATTATTTGGCTTATGCCAAGGTCATAAAGTGCATTATATTGTTTATGCCAAGGTCAATGGGTGCATTGTATGTCCTAATCCGAGGTTACCTAGTGCATAATTTGTCTTACATTTCGATCCTAGAGTGCATTATGTGCCCTTTTTCAAGGTTATTGAGTCCTGTATTTCTTCTCGACCTGGGTCATTGAGTGCAGTTTGTCTCCTAATCCAGGGTTGTAAAGTGCATTTGAGTGACTCAAACCTAGGTCACTGGGAACACTTTGTGTCATAATTCAAGGTCAAATATTACAATATGATTTGTTTTCAGACAAAAATATTGAGTGCATTACTTAGCTTTTGCCGAGGTTATTAGGTACAAAATTTGGATTAGATTAAGATACCTTCTACCACTCCGCCTACACTCACTTTTGACAGGGCCTTCCTGAGTACTTACACATTTGGAAATTTTACACTGCTGTAGTCCCCACCTTTCAAACTTGTTAATTGTTTGTTGTTTGTTTTTTCACGATGGAAAGAGCTGGAAGCTACATGTACATATCTCTATCTTTACACTTTGTATCACGTACATAATACGTATATGTATAATTATGTCCTGTCTATGGTTTTTTATACATTTATAATGTCACATGGAGAATCCACCCTTGTTGACTTTGAAGTATTCTAATAAAACATATACATGCTTGGTATGTTATTCTTTTATATGCCGAGTAAAAAAAAAAGATTATTTGACGAAAACAAAACTGCAAAATAAAAAAAAACATTTTTGGTTTTGGAGTTGTCTGTGTTTTTGTTTTTGTGTGTTGTAATAAATTCTTTTGCCATATACTGTATTGTGTTGAATTTGACAATTTTAATTTCATTTTCCACATTTTGCTCTCTTTGCTTAGATTTATTTTTTAAAGGACAACACATTTTAAAAAAATAATTCAACCATTGAACATTTTCCTAATAGCAAGTCCACCACTTGTCATCCTGAGCATAATGAAATTTAAGCATACAAATCAATTACGCTCTAAACACAAATCTTGTTCAGGTGTTAAAATAAAATATACACTCATTCTAATTATGCTAATATAGCAGGCACATATGAAAATGTGCAAGTGTTGCTCATACTTTTTTTTAAAACAACAGTAGCTTTGTCCTATTTCTTATTTCCTTATTATGATATATGATCTTTCCTTTAAATTGTTTTTTCCTTGCTGCATTAAGGCTAAAGCAGCCAAAGATGCTGGCGCCTCTATTAACTAACTTTAAACTGTATTAAGGCAACATCTTTATTTTGGTCTGTGTTTGGCTATGCTTTTCGTTAAACAATGCGTTTCATTTAAGCTCTTCACCATTATCTCAATGTTCTTAGCATCTGCCATGTTTTCACATTGTTCGAAGACGCCTGTGAATTTTGTGGAGGGAAAATTACTTTTTGAATTGTCGAAAGTTTTTTTCTTCGCACCCTGCTGCTGTACGTTTGCTTCCATATTATTAAGTCTTGCGCTGCCCTGATTTTTTTTTTTTGTGTGGGTTTGTCGATTGGATGTGTTGATGAATCATGATCATCTTCCTAATCTGGCAGACCAGCAAGTGAGGAAAACACGAGGGCTTTGGTTGCGAGCTTCGCCTTTCCATCTAAACTGAATGTGATGATTGTAAATAGAAGAGCATTTGGTAATTTCATACTTTTCATATATATATAAATATAAATATAAATACAATATTTGATATAATACTATTTTGTGTTGTTGTTGAGATGTGAAATACATTGATAAGAATATTACAAAAAAATGTGTGTGTCCCACTCCCTTGTGATTAGGTGTTGAGTAAGAGGGATAGATGCATACTATATATATACATATATTAAACATGCTAAAAATAAAATGTTCGATGCAGCACCCCGCCCCCCCCCCCCCCTTCCCCCTCTCTTTATCCCTGACAATCCCCATCCCACCCAATTCCCCCCCCCCCCTCTCACTTTATAGATGTGTAGGGGTTTTTGTTTCCCCACTTCCTCTCCCCCATCCAGCCAAGGTCCCCCAAAACACACAAAGCATAGTCCACATTTTGACCACTTACTTTGTCTTATGAGTTTTTTGTTTGTTCATTGTTTTTCTTGTGTTTAATAATTTTTTCTTGCATCCACCATCCCACTAGTGTCTTGCCTCTCCGCAAACGAACCTTTTTGGGCTAATAATGTCCAACTTGTTTTTTAACACGAGCAAGCTTTGGATTTTTTGTAAGGTGTGTAGCAATTTTTTTTCTTTCTGTTTCTTTGTTTTTTTCCGTTGTTAATTGGAGCACTCTGACTTAATGATAATGCAGTAAATTTATTTCTGGGCTCTATCAGTATACTATAATTTTTCTTTACATTACTAGTGATCTGGGTTTCATCCCTATACTTTCCACGAAGGTTAAAAAGAATGATTATTATGTTGGATTATCAGAATGTTACCGTTTTTGGTTGGTTTACTGTATTATTATGGATTTTATTTTTATTTTTTTGGCAGTTTATTTGAACACATCTAAAAGTATGAAAGAATAACAACTTATTCTTTTAATGTAGATCTAGCTACCAATTCATGTCTCAATAAAAAAAATTATGCATTGAGGAAACAAAATGTGATCTCATCTTTTTTACTCTAAATCAAGATTTAACATTTTTCAGAAATTATTGTACATTTTTATTTTTAAAGTACATGTAAACACATTTTATTTGTCTTGTATTGAACTTTGGAGACTGGAGAGTCCAAGAGATTGTTACATTGGTCAATTTTAGACTAGAGGTTCTTTGCTTTGTTGAGATAGCATGTGCAAGAGACACTGGTGAAAATGGTGAGGAGAAAAACGTACATAATGAAACTGGTCCATAATTTTGTTGCCATCCCTTCACTTATGTTTCAGCGATTTCAACACAGAGTTTCTGACGTAGAAGTGAAATGGAATGTTCCTACGATTTTTCGTTTCTAGAAACTTGTATTGTATCGAAGGATGTTCCTTCTTTTCAGTATGCTGCCATGTTTGTATAGAAATACCGCCTTTTGTGTTCATAGTATTCAATCGGAGTTTGCAGTGAACTTTTCTTATTTTACTAGTGGCAAGTTCATAGTAATGTAGATGGTCTCCTAGGGAATATTTCTTCTCGTCTTCAAGCTTTGGATTGTTGTTGATGTCGGTTGAAAACTTTGATTTACATTGACCATTTTTAGGTTGTCCCAATTAAAATTTGAGAAGGAATGGCTGTGTCACTTTGCACTGTGGAAGAAAAGATTAGGGCTAATTTAATTGTCCGAACATGTGGAATTCCATGACTTGAATTTGTTCCATAGTGAGTATAATGACCGCCCTTTTTTTGTGTTTTTTTGCTAGGATATTTTTTCCACACAACTGCCTAAAGTCCTAGTCTATTTGCAAGTCCCCCCCAAAAAGTACAGTAGGAAAAGGAAATATCCCAGGCAGATGTTCCAGTAAAATTCATCCAGATAGTGAGCATTTACTTATATTGTCATGGTTCTGAGTTTAAAGTTAGTTGTTTATAGAGGTGCCAGCATCTTTGGCTGTTTTAGCCCTCATGGTTCAGAATTAAACTTATGTTCCAACTTGATCTGTTCGAAGCACATCGCTGATTGTTTAGCAAAGAGGCGAATACCCCACTACAATCTTTGTACTATTCACCTCTATGCAAAACAAACAACAATGTGACTAAACCATAACAAATACAAAGTTTGTTTTAGCTTAAAAATTCGACGTACCTTGACAAAGCTTTTGCCTAGAAGAAATAATATTCTTTGCGAGACCATCTCTCAACATGTTACCTTGTTGTTTTTGTAATCTCAAAATGTTATACCAATGTGTTCACTCTGCGCACACTGAAAGTTAAAGAAGAAAAGAGAAATGATTTCCCCAGTTTTTATTCTTGGTTTTTACCTTCGTATTGCTTCATTATGCAGTTGCTGAAGAACTGAATATTATTATAGACCCTATCATTTTATTTTTTTTAGTAATTTATTGATATTTTTTATTAAATATTTTTTTTTTTACGTGTATTGTTTATTTGTTCTTATCAATATCATTGTTTTTTATTTAAAGAATATTTTTTTTTATTTATACCGATACTTATCATTGATTTTATTATTATTGTTTTTATTATCATCATTATCATTTTTACTTTCGGGATGTCCTTTTGGTCCTAACACAACCTTTTGTTAGGCCTGATTTTCTCACCCACCTATGTGACTATTTCGTGTCAAATGAACCTTGTATCCCTATTCAAACGACTTTCCCCTTAAAGCGGTCGACCACCTTAGTACACATGTAGGCCTATTTGTCGGTGCCAAAATTACCTTATACATATAGTCGATGGAGCCGTAAAACCCTAACCAAAGATACATGTAGGCCCTAGTATGTCTCAGGCAAAATCCTTTCTCTCCTTGTAAGCACAAACTATTCCATTATCCTCTCAAAATAATACTCCAGTGGCCGTATGCATCAAGCTAGCGGTACGACCTTACGACTGCGTAGAACGCTGCACCTTGGTGTAACAAAAAAATGTCGGATGCACGGAACACTCGTAAGTCTACATCGTGCGTAAATTCCCTTACACCCGGTGTAAGTCGTCCACGAATTTACTCCAGCTGGTGAGTTCTATTAATAAGACTTACGCCATGCGTAGCCGCCAAATTTCATGCATGCAAAATTCGTCCAAAATACACCTAGGTGTAGTAACTACGACCTACAAGCCCGTACGACCAACAAACATTACGGGTGTTTAATGCATGCGGCCGCAGTTCTTTACAACCGTGTAACTCCTTGATGCGGACTAAGTCCTTCCCCGTTCCTGTCATTACACTCAATTTTCTTCTATTTCCTTGAAGCCTTACTTGTCAGGTACTCCGGCACTTTCAGTGGGCTGTTTTGATTTAGTTCCCATATTATTACGTCCGATGCAACACTAAAAGATCATAGAAAAGTGACGGGTTTCATAAGTAATTTTGGTCA
>JAUKPP010269260.1:0-21293 GCA_032273245.1 Phyllaplysia taylori
AGGGAAAGTGGGGGGGGGGGGGGGAGGTCAAATTTAAGTAAAATAAAAAGCAACGTATTGAAGATTCAAAATAGAAAAAAGTACAACGGAAAAAAAAAAATGCTCACCTTAGCTTTGGGCATGACAAGAGTCTGGGCGTCCACCTCGTCTGTCTCCTGGGCTTTGAAGCCGCGCTGATAGCCAAGGGTCGCCTCTTCGTCCTCTTGAGAGGTAGCGGTCAGTGGGACACTCACACGCTCGAACTGTTCAAGCTCCTCCCTCTCGCGGGGTGCCATTTCAAACACTACAGGCTCTGATTCTTCAAGCTGAAATATGGATTTGATTGGTTCATTACAAATTAAGCCAACAGGAGGGATGGTTTGATTGGTTCATTACAAAGTAGGCCAACAAGAGGAATGATTTGATTGGTTCATTATGAATTAGGCCAACATTAGGGGTGGTTTGGCTAGATGATGCATTTTATTATTTTCTTTGCCTTTATGAACATTGGTTTGCCAACCAAAATCTCCGCCATCAGCCATTGCATTATCAGGTCAATGCATTAGACAGAGAAAGAGAAAGAGAGAGAAAGAGCAATGTACAGACAGACAAACTTAAACAGAAAAAGAAGGGAAAAAGAAAGACAAATCTTATATTGAGATGAGAACCAGAGAGAGAAAAAGTGAAGACTGTAGTAGAAGAACTACTGAAAGGTATTTACACTATAGGCTACTCCTCTCCCTCGCGGTGCTGGTACTGAGTGGGTAGTTATAGTAGAGCTGATTGCTTTAAATTCATTTTATTGACTTTTCCCTCCTGGATAAACCGGATGCAGCCAACAGCTTGACTCACTTTGCAGTGCAGAGTAGTAGTGGGCCACTCAGTGATCTCTACACGGCTGTGCCATGTGTGTATGTGTGTGGGGGAAAGGGTGGGATGGGGGGGGGGATTAGGGGAGTAAGGTACCAGCTGTGGCCATGTTGCTCTGCTGTAGCTTGTGTGCAGTGGACTGACTTCTACCTGGCTCGCACATGGGGGTTGTGTGACTCAAACTAAATCCAGAGTAAGAGGGGGAAAAAGAAGGGAACAAAAGGATATAATTATTGCGGTAGATATTGGATTGACATATGCCACCAAACTGCGAGTTACATTATGTGCAGAGTGAAGGTCGCCCTGCAAATTGTTGTGATGTGTTGGATATTTCAGTGAAGTTAATTATTCATTTACTGTGAACAGAGTCTTATTTCACTCAATTCATTACACAGAACACACCATGGATTTGATGCTCACCACTTAGATGTGTTTTTCAAAATGAATGATGCACTATCTCTTGATTTAGTCTTTCTTCAAACGCACACATGTTTGTGAACTCAAAGGACTCAGAATACAGTGATGAGTCATAATGCTTGATTTGTGAAGAATTTTGAGCAGCAGATATTTCTTTAATTGTGATGTGGCTTCAGACCGTCTGACTGCCATTATGTTTTGGATAAGATCTTCTCGATATCAGACGTCTGATTCTGATAGTGATGTGGAGAGTAACTGTAGCAGCGACACTCTGGCCAGTGATAGAAAAGGTTTGAGATCTGGGAGATTCATCTCTCCTTTCTCTTTAAACATATTTGATGTCTACATCTCTGAATGCCTACTCTATACATACTTATGTCAGTCACTCACTCACTGGGGATTATTGTTGAAAATTGCGAGTGGTCTATATTTGATGACTCATGGCTTTGACTTTGCTTCAGACTGGGAAATTAAACTTGTAGACTGTATTTAGAAAAGAAACTGTGTTGAAAAATTCACGACCATCAAGCCATCTGTTGTAGATGTGGTCCTATTCTGAAGAAACAATGGTAATCAAATACACAAGATCTGAAAAAGAGGAATCATGCAAATCCTCATGCAGTTCACACAAATGGAAGAAAGTAAAAAAGGAAAATTAGCATGCAACAAATACTATTTTGGTCCCTAACAAAATGTCTGACATCACTAAAATTATCTGACAATTTTACAACTCACATCTCTACGTGCACCATCATCAATTTTTTTAAAAATATGCTCCTGTGCTATCATGATTATACTCTTTGCCTTGCTTTCGGAAGAGGAGACTTGGAGTCTCATACTGAGAAGATTATTTTTTATTGATTTTCTTTTCAGCCTGTTGGGTATAAGATTATAGAGGGAGTAGTTTATGGCGATTTGGCAAGGAGGAAAATTTTGTGCATTTCATAATGATGCAGAAAGGGTTAGAAAAATTGCGAGTTAGTGAGGATATTACTGAACAAGAATATTTTATCATGAGCCACTTTTTTTCAGATTACAAAATTTTCTTGTCCAGGTCATGGACATATCCTGTTGCAACTTTTAAAAAACTTTTTCCATGAAAAAAAAGTTCCAGTGGAATATATATAACTCTTTACAATAATATCTTCATCAGTCCAGACGGGCTCTTTTATGACCTTAAAATGTTACAAGTGATGTAAACCCAACAGTGGGTTGTTGGCAGCTGCTCTGGTGTGGTCGGCTCCTTCAAATTCTTTCTTTGCGTTTCTATTGACCTACTCTACATCCTGACTTTGAAATTACCTTTCAGTGTTGATAGAGCCATAAAACTGTTACAACCAAACAAACACTAAACCAACCTCTAACCAACAAGACAATGTTTGCCTGTGTCCTCAGACTCAGGTCCGGAGGGAGATTCCCTGTCAGCCCGTCCACTCCATGGGCTGGCATCAGAGAGAGTCCTTCAGTCTGTTCGCGGTATGAATGATGGAAAGGCTGACCCCTACAAGCAAGTAGGTGCCCACAATCCAGGCCTCGCTCAAATGGAAGACTTCCTTGTTCAGGTGAGTTTTAATGGCAAGATACAGTTCTTGTGTAGGGATTTGTGGAGTAAAAATTTTCCACTTTCACATTAATATGCGGAAACAGATCTAAATGAGATCTATTTAAGAGATTCAAAATATGGCATTTAAGTTCTGAGAAATGTACTTATTGACTGTCCCAAAGTTAAAACAGGATCACGCACCAAAACTATATTTTGATAGATGTTGATTTGGATTGTTGGTAATATTTTTTCCTTGGATTGTCAATATTTTTTCCGTTACTGTTTTTCATCTGATTTTCTTCGAAGTGTACATTTTAATCTTTTATGACTTATTTTATAGTATGGGTGGGTATGGTGCCCATGTGAAACTGAAGAGCTGAACAAAATGAAAACCCTTGATCATAATATGTAAATGTTTGGGGATAAATGAAATGGAAATTACATGTGGGGAATGAGCCAGGACAAGTTAGGTAGTAATGTGTGGATCAGGTAAATCAAGACCAAATCAGATAAACAACAGCTTGGGAACAATTTACGTAAACAGTTTATCAGTTACAGCTGTACCATGTTTGATTGTTCATCAATAATTCTTTCCTTGTTAGTAAATTCGATTTTGTGATATGATAAAAATAACAGCTGCTTCAATGACTTCTCCGTAAGTTACAGCAACTAAGGGTCATATATGTTTATTGTTTTTTTTCTTTGCTCCCCTTTCAGTCCACTGCCGGCACAAATATGGCTGCCAAGCCACAAGATGATGATGACAGTGGCAGCAACCACAGTGGCAGTGGTCAATCTGGACAAGCCTCTAGCCGGGAGGAATCTCATTGGAGAGCTATCGAGGCCAGGAAGCCTGCGGCAGCAGGTGGCTCGCGGGGAGGAGCTATACCTGCAGCCGGGGCTACAACACGGGCCAGCCACAGTGCTGGAGCCCAACATGGCGGTAAATCTGGCTCCCCTGTAGAGGAGGAGGAGGTCACTATTGGCCTTCACCTCCCATCAGAGTCGGAGCTCAGTAGCCACTATAGAACTACTCAGAATGACACGGACTCTTCTTACGGCCCCGTCCCGCCCCCGCGGCGAGGACGCGGCGTAAAAAGCTACAACAACGTTAACAATAACGGTGTTAGCAGCGGCAGTGAAAGCAGTGACGGCCAAGTGGCCTATGAACTTTCCAGACCCGCTGCGGCCGCGAACAAAAAACATTTCGCTACTGATAAATCTCTACCTTCTTCGGCGAGGAAAGACAATCTGCCTTTAGAGCAGACACAGCAGCAGAAACAACGAGCACCCTTGTCACGTTTCGGAGAGGACTCCTTCTACCTGCCCAGCTCAGCCCAGGAGGGAGTGGACAGTCTGGAGGATGATGAGGCACCACCGCCGCCCCTACCCTCCTCTGTCCCACCGGGGTTGGAGGTGTTACCCTCCTCGCCCCGATACTCTTCTGATGAATCAAACCAGCAGGATAGAAGGGACTCCCTGGATAATTCCACAAGTGGAATGAGCATTAGAGACCGCGTTGCCATGATAGAGAAGCAACTTCAGGTAAAAAACACTATCAAGCATGTCTTATGACCTGTCGTTTGTTTTCTGGATTCTATATATTGTGATTTCATATGGATTGAACTGATGTGGTTTGTGCTGAGATGATGGTAGGAAAAGTGAAGAAAATGATTGTGAGGATCTGGTTGATTATTTTGATGTCTTATGAGTTTGGGAGTTTGGCAGAAATGTTCTGTTGTGTATGTTTTTGATAGTTCTCAGAGATGGGTTTGAAACCCCAGAGAGACTAGAATCACTTCATGAACTCCTGGTGTGTGATTCAAAGGAGAAATTGGAACTCAATGTAGATGAACGTTAGTCTCGAGGATTATTATTATTATCTCAAACTGAATTTTTGGTAATCCAGTGTGTTTGAGGAAACATAATTTTGGCAAATTTCCTTTTAGAGGTTTGTTGCACATTCACATCATGTTTTGTTTTTTCTCACTTCATGTCCTAAATGTTTGATCTTCTCTTCATGCAGTCTGATAAAAGTGGTCGAAGTGATGATGAGCAAGTCTTCTATTGGAAGAAAAAGGTAATGCAATGGTTTAAGGTCTCCCTTTTATGTTGGTTGAATATACCAGTGGGGCAGTTTCAATTGCTTATCGACTTCTGTTATATCAGTTAAGATTTTTTTTCCATTATGAATCAAGATATCATATTTATTACTTTTATTCATCTTCATGCAGCATTTGCTTTTTCTGTAATTATTGGTGAGAGGGACCTACTGCCATGCCAGTCCTTTATTATTATTTTTTAAAATCTATGAAATGACTCTACATTTTGAGCTTGTAGTATGTATTGGTCTAATTTGGTTTGCTTATTTTAATTTTTTCTATGTGTTGCTATTGTCATAATCTACTTCCTGGAACTGATATGCGGTATCACTGGGTTCATATTACATTGCTTAAATCCTCAACAATTAAATGAAGAAAGGATGAGTACCATGAGTGAGAGGTCACCAGACTCACTTTCTCACCCATATCGTGTCCTCAGTCATCTGAAGCTTTGAAGCAAGCTGAAGGCCTTGAGAGAGACAACAAATATCTCAAGGAAGATGTAAGTACTGTGTCCTCCTCTCTGTCTTGTCTCGTCCACTGCTCTCTGCATCATTTAGAAGTGTGTCCGTCCATCCGCAACCCTGTCAGTGAGCAGCTGGCATCTTGTTGCACTTCCTCTAGCAATCTGTGTGTGATCCACACCCCTCTGTGTAGTCTTCTTGCTTCTTTCTCTTCAAATGACATTAATTACTCTTTATCAAAGGCCTTCAAACTTGATATGCATAGTACAAAATGTATGTATTTTGCCATCAGCTATTTAAAGAGAGTGTTTAAAAAAATTCAAAATGATTTTACTTGCTCTTTTATGATCTGAAAGAAAAGTAAACTCATATGAGAAAAGTGAATACAAGTACAAGTAGAATGTTTTTGAATGTACGCACCAGCAGAAAACTGTCAAACAGAAGAAATTCCGACAAGATTATCAATGTTATGATGTTACTTGTAGGATTGTGCATCATTCTGTAATTATGAGAGAAAAGGCTTTATTACGAGTTATTTTGTGTATGCAGTGTTGAACATGTAAAAAGATTTGAACCCAAGCTACAGCAGTTTACATGCCAGGTGGAAGCACTTACTCTGCATACAAATTTTGTTAACAAACAACAGGAGCTACATACTGGAATAAAATTGTACTTGCAAGTAAATAGCTATTTCTTACAATGTAGCAATGGTGTAGAGGTTATGACAGCTTTTGTGTTTGAAGCACTGTGAGCTTTCCTGGGTCCTGCCAGTGGCCAGTGCAAGTAATGGTTTTGACGTCCTAGACAACTGTTGAATTGTGTGCAGGAAGGGGTGAAAAAGACTACTGAAATAACGAAACACTAACCAATGAGAAGTTCTCTTTTTCATCTTGTGTGTCTTACTCACACAATATGTTTTAAACCAGGTTTTGCCAAACATAAAAATGTCGTCTTTGTTTTCTTGCTGTTTCTAACATGCATTTTTTATAAAGGTTTGAACTCATAGTCACTGAGTTATGGTCTGTAAACTGACCTATTTTTGGAGTTTTTAGTGTACTTGTTTGTATAATTTAGAAATTCCTGACTGAAAATTTACAATACAGTCAGCTAATGTGAAACGAGAACAAAGCATAAATTAATTTGAAATGTTGATGAGCATTGTTTTTTAAGCATGAGATAAATGATATTTTTGTTCTGTGTGCAGTCAAAAATGTATAGGAAGAAACTTCATCGAGGTACTCCACCTTTTCTTATATTTTTTAACTTCTCCCTTACGTACTCTGTAGCTATGTGAGGGTTTTGGGAGGCTTGTGAGCTGTCATGTCTGACCTAGCTTTGTGTTGTGTCAAGTACTGCTTTCATAAGCCATCAACACACAATTTATGCCACTGACCAGCCTAAAAGCTGACCTGTTGTTATAAGCTCTAAAGCATAGCTTTTCCGCGAATAACTAGATTATCTTGCACACCAAATACAAATGTAATTTCAGTTCGTTTACAGGTAGCATGCAAATGTAATCTTAATGAATTGATTAATTGCATTCAATAAGTTTAGATGTATATCATGTACTTACACTATAATAGCACTGATTAACAAAACTGTTCAGAAATATTATACCCACATTCTTTTTCTGTATTAGTAACGTTACACCAACCCTATTATTTGCACCGTACTAATAAGTTGTATACCATATAGTTGCCTCCTGCCTTCAGGAGAAAGGAGAAGGTAAGGAGAGTAGTCCGCTACAACCCTCAGACACACATACCTACCTAGCTCACAGAATTTACTTTGATACCAATATTATTAGTAGTCTAGTATCATTTCATCCGTTTCACTTTTTACTCAGTTGAAGTTCACAGCTGCTAAGTTTTATTTTGTTTTGTTTGTGCCAATGGTGCATGCTCCAGTCCTTCGGGTGGTTTTATGTTCAGCAGTGGGATGTTGTTTGTTTGCTCCATTTGTTAACAAGCCAGGCTGTCTTGTTCTGATAAGTATTTTCATGTGTTTGGTAACAAGAGTTGATGGTATATGTGCAGTCACCCATTACATCTTTAATTGTGGTGCAAGTTGCTATATGTATCTTTGTCCAAGTACTAGGGGAGAGGGGGGTCTAGGAGTCGTAGGGGCGAGTTGTCACAATTACTTGTGAACAAAAACTGACGACTCAAACTAAAACTAAAATGCAATACCCCTTATAGACACTAATATACTATAGTTTTAGTGGTACTGCATTTTTATTTTTAAAAAAGGTATTCAGTTTTCACCAGAGTGCCCTTATGACAACTTACTCCTTTGACTTCAAGCCCCCTTCTCTCCTAAATTTTGTCTTTTTGTCTGTGTCTTTCTTTCTTTACCGACCTCCCGAGGAAATTAGCAGATTCTTAACATGTGACTGAAATTTAAAGTTCTAAATGAAAGAATTACACAAGATTAAAAGTTTATCTGTAAACAGCACAAGTAAATTGTATTAGGTTGTTCTGTTGTTGGCACAAACGCTAGAAATATTCCTTTCTAGACACTAATTCTTTACATTATTTTGTCTGGTGAAATATGCCTGTCCCGCTGGTATACAGATGTTGTTTAATCAGACCTATGTATAGGTATAATCACACATAAAGCCTCTAGTATACACTGTTGTGCAATGTCCAGTATTCATCCTTCAACCACAGTAAGACAAAATAGTTAATGAAAATTCCCCTGACATTTCGTCTCGCTTCTCCCATTGTTTTTTTCTGTTTTGACATATCCTGCTCACTTTCTGCTTGACTTAATTTGTGCACTTTCTGTTTTTGATCACCTGTAAGGCTAGCCTTCCCTCATCCTCCAATCTTCTGCCAGACACACAAACATATTTATCTATTGTGATTTTGTTGCTTACATGCAGTGTTTTGCATCAACGTGGCGTGGTTAGGTAACCGGTCAAGTGGTGTTATATGTCAATAAATTGAATAGGGCATTAAGTTAAACATATGACATAAAGAGAATGCGGAGAACTAATCAAGAGCATGAGGTTTGAATGAATGGGTCTATGGTTTGCTGGGCCAAGTGTTGAATGATACGCTCATAATGATAACTTGTGGGGGTATGGGAAGGAGGGAGGGAGATATTATATGTTTCTGCATGATTGTTATGTTGGAGTCCCCATAACTTCTATAATATCATGTGATTGTGGGCATGCATTTGTGTACTTGTGAAAAGGGATATGATCATTATATTATGATACACCGAACGGCGAAAAGTTTGTGTGATTTCTGTTGTATTCCTGTACACACTAAAGTTAAAGAAATGTCTCCTTTAGTACATGTATTTAGTTCTTGTAATCACCTTATGTGTCACTGTCTGATATTCAGAGATCTACATTGTTTGGCAACTTGACATGAAAACAGGATCATTCTAAAACACACAGTTATCAACTTTCTCATGGAGCCAAAGTTACTCTTTATCTTGTGTACAAAGGAGTAGGGTAGACTGTCTAGCATTGTATTTTGTTGAGTTTAAAAATGGTTGAATACAGCAATATGAAGAATATCTCTCTACTCTGTTGAAATAAAGGACAAGTCTGCTAACTAAAATGAATTCAAAGTGACTCTCTGGCGATTATATTGCATGTGTAAAAAGTCATAAAAAACCCGAAAAGGCTCCACATGGTAAGAATAATGTTAAATAGTGTAACATGTACATGAATACATTACATAAATATTTTGTAGTGTGTGTCACCTCTGAAGTTTGACCTGTAGTCAGCATGAATGTGTCATAAAGAGCTCCTCACAGCAGTAGGAATCTCCAGTGTCAGTGTTCCATTGTGAGTCAGAGATAAACATTATGTATATTATACACATTAAAAAGCATTGACACAAGATTATATACGGTAACAAGTGTACTGATCTAGTTAAGCATTTCCAGCCCATTCCACATCCACCAGCTTGGGCATCACCGCACACTGTGACATAAATTTGTATTTTCTTCACAGCACTTGCTTGGTCGTTGATCAAGAATCCCCATTGCTTTTTATCGTTTTTAAACAATATATGCACCTCATTTGTTCTTCCCTTATCTAAGCCTTTGTCTTTCCCTTCAGTTCTCAATCTCCTCCCCCCAGTATTCACCTCATGAGTTTTGTGTTTCTGACATTGCCCAGAAGCAGCACTCACTTATTGAGCTAAGGCGCTCTGGTGGTGGGATACAATATCTTCTTATTTCGAACAAAAGAAGTTTTGCAGCAAGATGAAATAATGCACAAGTAAATGTTATGAAAATAATAACTTTTTCGTATGTAGGCCTACATGTATTTAGTCTTTTCATGTCTAAATATTTTGCTGCTTTGAATTGAGCTCTGATAGTACATTTTTGTTTGAAATGAATAACTTATAGCATTTGATATTTTACCGCTATTTTTAAGTCTTGCTGGAGGTTTCAAATAGTGATTAAATTATGCCATTATTCACATACGCTTGAGTTAAACCAATATTCTCTGTATGCAGCTAGTGACATCTGTCGCGTATTCTCCCATATAATGCGACATGTTCTCCTTCTAACCTTTGGTAACTCAGGAATTGTAAAGGATTTTTCACTCCTTGTATAACTTCTGGTGTTTTTAATTTTCAGATCAATAGACTAGAAAAGGAACTTGAAGAAAAGCGTCGCCATATAAATATATTGGAATTATGGCTTTCGAGCATTGAAGACTTATTGAAAAACAAGGTGAGTCTACTTAGTAATGATACATGTACAACATGATATGAAGATTTGCGACTGGAACAGCATTGCACATTTTGTTTTTAAACAAATCTACAAATTTTATGTACTTGTAGGGAGGGATGATTTTGCCAAATGCAGTGTCTCATGGTTATCTTTTTTGTAATTGGGAACCCTTTCAGGACTTAACTCTGGCAGTTTTTGTGACACCCCTATTGTCTGTCGAAGATTCACACATTTAGAAATTGAGTGTTTAAATGCATAGCACTAAGACTTATGTTAAATGTTTTATCATGGTTTAGTCGGCAGTATGTGGGGTTCATGAATTGAAAGATGACCTAAAACATTAATGCTAGCAAAAGAACGTGTATTATTGAAGAGAAGAGTATAGGCAGGCTTTTTCCCTTTGCTGTGTGTGAACATGTTCAGGGTGGTAACTGGTATGGTTTTGCTTTGGTTTAACATCCTTTGCAACACTGCAACATCATTTGAGAGATGGGCTAGTTCAGTCAAGGCCAACCTGAGTTGTCCCAGAAGAGAAAGGATATACTCGATCAAACAAATTTGGGAGTTACAAATAGTCACATGGTATGGGTCAGTGATTTGTTCAGATTCTATAAATGTGAATTTTCCCGTCTGTCTTCAGAACAAACAAACTGATCGGGAAATGGTGGAGCAATTACAACTTGACTTGACCAAACTCCGCCGTGAGCTCGGACAGGTCGGATACCGCAGCGAGGACGCTGTCCTTGACCCTGCTGCTCTCAAGACAGAACTAGAGCACAGGGAGCGAGAGGTCTTGTCAAAGGTGAGACATTGGTGATGTGATTGCCACATTTTGCAATGAAAAAGCAAGCTTGCTCTTTTTGCTTTAAGCCTTTTGGTTTTACTCAAGCAGACGTAAGTTTTGTAAGGGTTATTCTTGTATGCTGTGTCCGTAGGCACTTCCTATTCCGAAATATGTTTGAGTTCGTTAGAACAGAGAGAAAAAATATGTCAATAGTGTTAGACATAAAGAAAGAAATGGAAAAGATGGCAAGTTGGAGCAGATTATTTTTTATAATATGTGTAACTTCCAACGTAAAGGAGACAGTGGTCCTCAACAAACAAACAACAAGTTGTGCCAGAACCATAGAAGAAAGTAACTGATTTTTGTATCCTTGACAGAAATCTGAAATAGAAGTGATCAGCTTGGAGCTACAGCGTTGTCGTGCCGAGTGTAACAACATCGAGGGAATGCGCCGCACGGCACTGGACTCACTCCGAGGGCTGGAGAGGGAGCTGGTCGCGCTACAGGACAATGAGAAACAGCTCAAGGAGACAAAGGCACAGCTAGAGGAACTGCGGATTAAGGTGGGGGATATGTGTGTGTGTGTGAGTGTGTATGCATGTGTATTTTGTTTGTTTGTAATTGTGCCTGTGTGTGGGTGTGGATACATTTGTACAATTGTACTTGAGTGAGTGGGTGTATGGAGTGCTTTCTCTCTCTCTCTCTCCCTCCCCCCCCCCCCCCTCTCTCTCTCTCTCTTTCTTTCTCCCCATCTCTCTTTGCCTTCTCTTCTGACTGTTCCTTCTTATCTTCTTCCCTGATCACTTTGGTCAGACAGGCACCCCCACAACTCTACACTGTTTCCGGTTCTCTGAAACAAGTGAAAATTGTTGATGTAACTTCAATAAAGCAGCAAATTTCTCTATCATTTTCACTCTCTCTCTGTGTCTGCCGTAATATCTCTCTCTCTCCTCCCTCGTTCTGTCTGTCTGTGTGTGTCTCTCTCTTGGTCTCCGAAGCCTCCTTCCCACCTTTCCCTCTGTGTTCCTGCTTGTCTTTTTAATGTATGTCTTTTATTGTGATTTTTGTCCCAGCTACAGATTTCATAGAAAGATGTTAATAATGTTAATTAAATGAATGTATTTGTTTATGCTGTTTTTCACATTGTCTGAAGACTTTGAGCTTTAAGTCAGTATTGAGAGAATGACAAAACTGCATGTTCTACCCAAACCATTCCATGCAGCATGAGGATAGAGGTCAGGACCTCAGTGAGGTGATCTCGCAGAAAAGTGAACTGGATTTAACTTTGAAGAAGACAATAGCTGAACGCGACGAACTAAAGGTGGGATTGCGACGTGCCGAAGAGGAGATAGAAAGCTTGAAAAGCCAATTGGAGGAGACGAAAACAAAATTGGAAGAGTTGATTCGTGTGGATGCAAAGAATTCTGCTCTTGAGGAGCAGTTAGGATCTCTCAATTCTTTGCTTGTCAACAGGGTAATGAATTTGCACAATGTTTTTTTCACACTTTTCACAGAAAAAAAAGAACCCATGTATATAGATCCACCACATATTGTTTTCTACTTTGGCACATGTTGACTGTTTCTGTGAGAGCTTTAATCAGCCTGCGATATTTTTTAAACATTATGATAGAAATTTAACTTTGAGAGGCTTTCATAACAACTCTTGTAGTACAGTATGCAATTTGCGATGACGTATTAAGTCTAAATGCTAACATAGCTTTGGATTCTTCAAAGGATTCACCAGTGTCTGTGGTAAAGCTCTTTGCCTATCAGGCAGATATCGGAAGTTGGATCCTCATTTTGAATGAGCATCTCTGTCTCTCTACAGGGATGTTGTGTCCTTTTCAGTACCTGTTGGTTCTGACAGGCAGAGTTGAATAAAAGGAAAAAAGAAAAGTCATCTTTATTTTATCCCTGTGGGGAAAGCCAGTCTCTAAGGTCATCTTACAGTGTTGCAAGGGACGTAAATTTAAAACCAAAATTAAATCATAGAATTGCAACTTAAAGACACAATAGAGCATTTTGCTAACTTCTTTAGCAAGGCTGGAGAAATTTATTTTCCTCTTGTTGTACTTTTTTTTAGACTTACAGTCAACATGTAATGGTTCTTCTTATGATTGATTTGGATGGGTCCTTTCACTTTCACTGATTTGTCCTGAATTTGTTCATACATTATTTTTTTTACAAATCATTATTTAGATTTGTTACTATTAATTTTTTTATTTTAGTTAGGTTGTGGTGATGGGACATTAAATCATTCCTTTTGTAGGCATGTATTTCGAGGGGGGTGGGGGGGGGTCTCTACATTCAATTCCTTTGTTTATGTCTTTATTTCATACTAGTTTGAATCGCATGTTTTAATGGCAACTTTCATTTTATTTTTCTTAAATTAATGGGGAATTTGATTTTGTATTTACTTATCACTGTCTCACTTATCTTTTGTATGATTTTTTTTTCTAATCGGGAATGGCATATTTTGTTCAGAAGTTGTAAAAGTGCATTTTTTACAACGCTAAAGCAATTTTCTGACTGCAAGTCATAGGAACCCCAAAAGCATCCTTAACTTGGAATGAATCCTGGAAATTTAAAAAGAAGTAGCAAACGGAAAATCAGATATAAGGGGCTACCTATAATCTTCAGAGGTGGTTTTGTTTGCTATCTCTGTACTGGTTCAGTTGAGAATTCTTTTTGTTCTAATGTTTTTTTTTGGGAAGTGCCTTCCATCTATTGTTTTGGGCATTTTTGGTACCCTTTTCTTTATTACTGTTCTTTTTCTTTGATATACATATTATTTCACCTGTCTATGTGAAGATTATCATAAATTTTCTGATGTTTTCTTTGATAATTTCATGTGATAGATACAGTAAAAGCTGTATCAATACTCAAGGATAATCAGAGGAGCAGGCATGTGGCAGAAACTTCTAACTTCTTGTCAGTCAGTTTCATTTCTTGGCCTCACAAATTAAGGAAGGTTAAACATATTTCTTAAACCAAGACTTGTAATTTAGAAAGATCTCGGTGTGGGTCATATCATCACTAACTTATGTGTTATTATAATTAATGTTCTCAGCTGTATAATGAGAATTTTCTGTCCCCAGTACTTTGACTCTAAAAAACAGCATAGAATTTTGCTAGATTTGTTTTCTTTTAGAGGAAAATAGCTAATCAGTTGCGTAGCCCTTGAAAATAATGCACAGATGTACAATTTGTACAATTTCATGTTTCTTATTTACCCATTGTTTAGGAACTCATAATTGATCTTGCCTTCTGTTCACTCTTATGTTAACGTTGTGACCAATTGCATTGCTAAACATTTTCTTTGATTGGTCTCCAAATATTCAGGATTGTATTTCAGTGGCGGAGGGGTATGAAACTGGGTTTTTTTTTTTTCACGTAGCTGTCTTTCTTTCTTTCTACAATTTACAATGTACTTTGGATTCTATGAAGTCATATTTAGTATAATTTGGTAGTGATAAAAATGAACATGAAACTCTGAGCTTTTCCAACCTGCGGATGAGGACATCAAGTTATAAATATGCATAAAGGAAGCGGGTAAATTATTCTGACCTGTGACTCCCCCACTGTAGACAGACAAGACCCGCGAGGTGTATGAGGAGAACCTAAACCTGCGCGACCGCGTCCACCAGAGCGAGGCTGAGCTCATCCACCTGCGGAGCCTCGCTGATGATTTCAACAATTTGTCAGCCAGGGCAAGTCTTGTACACCTCACGACTTAACCCTTGGTGGATTTTTGTATTTTGTTTTTGAGCTTTGGACTTGTTTTATAAGTATTTTATGTTTAATGAATATTTGAATATGTGATCACCTTTTGGGTTTGTGGTACTCACATTATGTTTAGTTTTGAATATTTCTACTTTGTAAGGACTTCATTTATTACCTTTTATGAATATCTTGTACATTACCCGGAAGTTGTCTGATAAATCTCTTTACTCTATTGAATATCAATTTCAGGAGACAACATTGTATTGTTTTTACATTGTAATAGTATAATTGAAGGGGACTTACTGGATCTAGCATGAACACTTAAGTGTATTCGAATTGATTTATATTTCATAATAATCTCTCAGGTGATGGAGTTAAAATTTTATGAACTGTGATTGATCTTGAATTCAGATCTTTAGATTTTAGAGTTCATTACTAGTTAATTATTTTTCTGATTCATGTCCATATGGTTGTCAGACACCCAGCTCTGCTAGAATTAGCTCAGTTACGCACAGGCTAATGGCTGGTTATGTAGGAGCAGGGAAGTGACCCATGTTTCCTGACATCACAAAGATCAGAAAGAACTACTGCACTGCCTGAGTTATTAGGGGAGGAAATATAATTTCAATCGAAGTTTGTTTGCGCATCTCATATTTCAACTTATGAGGAACAAAAATCTGGAGCAATTATTACTTTCATTAATTCGTTTTTCTTAAAAGAGAAAAATGGGTATGCTTTTATACATCATTAATTTTCCACTTGGATATCGTATCTATTATCTATTTGTGGTGGCCGAAATTTTGCTATTCTAAAGGCTTTTTAACGGCTGCATCGATCGACATGTGGTTTTCTCCAAAAGATTCTTTGGAATTTTCTTCAAATCATGACGTCCTTCGCTTTTTATAATTTTGAGACAATTTTGCTGCAAGAAGCAAAAGTTCATTATTTTGCCAATTGTTTTGTTAAGCTGCTTCTGTATTTTTCACAGTGGTTAGCGTTGAAGTTTTAAAATCTATACTAAGGCCGTTCGACTCTCATGTTGGTAGTATTTTTTTCTCCCCCCCTTTTATTTTATGTCTTCTTTTTTTTCCTTCTTCTTTCTTTTATATATTTTTTAAAGAAGTTCATTGTCAAACGCATATGTGTGCGTTTTTCTAAAAAATCGGGAAAAATTTGCTACTTTGGTCAGGAGTTCTGGTAGTTTGGGGAAAGTTCCATACCGTAATGAAAATTGAATCACCAGTACAGGAAGAGGCAGAGAGCAATAAGGAAGGGGGGGGGGGGGTAGATTAAATATTAAGGAGGAGGAGAGAGACAGAGTGAGAGGAAAGGAAATGGAGGGGGAGAGAGAGAGAGAGAGACAGGGAGGGAGGGAGGGAGAGAGAGAGAGAGAGAGAGAGAGATGCGGGTTGTGAATATTGTAATTCTTTGAACGCTTTTAGTACAACCTTCCTTTCATTAAGTGTCCATAACTTTTTGTACTTTCGGAGAACATGGGCTCTACTAGTTTCAAGTTTGTTTGTGCAGTTCATATTTCAGCTTATGAGGAACAAAAATCCTGGGCAATTATTACTTTCATTAATACATTTTTCTTAAAAGAAAAAAAGAGGTATGCTTTTATACATCATTTTTTTCTCTCTAGGATATCATTATCATATTACATTATATTTTTCATTTTCATTATATTATGTTTTGATGTTCACTAAAATGAGAGAAGAGTTTTGTTCTGCATCTACCTATCACTTGATGTGGGAAATTGAAATTTCACAACGCTTGTGTCATATTCTGCTACATGTGAAATGTACAAAAGATCTGATGAAATCAAGAATTTCATATTGCATGTTTACATTGAACAATTTTTGAGCAACTTCATACTATGTCCATGATGATATTTAAAAGAATCAGTTTGTTTGGACGGTATTTAACCCTGGTGAAGGCAAACTAATATTTAATATTCTTTCATTTTAAAAATGTATATATATGACTAAATGATATTTAACTGTCAGTTGATCTTTTTTAATCTTAACTTTTAAAAAGCTTTGCTCTTTTGAATACTTGTATGATCTTCAGTTTTGGTTTTGTACAGTGAATTTGTGGAGCATATGTCAGCCAGTGAATTTTTGTCATATTATGACATTCCTTTAACAATACAGTGGTATGGCAGAAGAAATTATTGAGCTCACCTATGTCTTATTACTCCATATTACAGTGGATTGCCGTCCTTGTTCTTGTTAATGATGTATTTTTCCCTTTTGTGGACAGGACTTAAAATATTCCTTCATGTCAGTCACATTTACGTCATACTGCCTTTTCTATTCACTTTTTTCTTTAACAGTTGGCTAAAATATGTTTTGTCTTTGCTATCATGACTAAGATTGAATTTCTTGCAGAGTGCACCAGAAAATGTTTCACTGTTGTGGTTGATATAAATTCCTTTGATGCATTTTGTGTGCAATAGACTTAGGTACAGCTCACCTTGGAGTTGATGGCATATTCTGCTCATACACTGACTTGTAACAATTATAGAGTTGTCTTATCACTCATAAGTTTCTGGTCTAATGTGATACCATTTCTTACTTTCAGTATGATGAAATGGAGAACTACAAGAACCAGGCAGTCCACATGATCCAGCCACTGCAGGGACAAGTGGACAGACTGACCCGCAAATGTCAGGAGAAGGTAGGACTTGTACACAACTAAACTCCATTCATACAGTTTTACATCCTCTAGCATTACTTTATGGCCATTCGTCATCATTTATCCTCACAAATAATTAAAGTCTTTTGCTTTTGAAATAGATAAATCTGAATTATCATAAGCTTTCTCATACTTGTTTAACGAGAACAAACACCTTCGAAGCGATTTGAACATTAACACTTACGCAAAATTACTTTAAAAAAAATCTTTTTGTAGGCCTACCGTGACATGAAAAGAATAATGTTTGCATTGTAAATGATGCAGATTAAACATGGGTGCCTTTTTCCCCCCATATGCATCTGTTGATTCCATTATTTCACTGAAATCATGTATGAAGAACAGTTGATTTTCTACATTTTTTTTATCCTGTTTGTCCGCATATCAGGGTGTCTTTTATCTGCCTTGCTATTAGCATGCAACTTCATAAATTTCCAGTTATTATCCAGTGTCAACCCTGATCAAACAGTTTGAACTTTTTGATAAACACACACTGTGAATACTTTGTCATTTTATGTATCAAAACAAAACATGAATAGTAAAAATTGAAGGGTTACCTAGGGATTCTTTCTCAGCTTAATTAATATTTTTTTGTATACAAATTCCAAATTTTTGCTATCTGAGAATGTGACTCGGAACTCCGTGGCTGAAATATGAACAGTCCCATATTTGCCTCATGAAAATATGGAAATGGGGAAAAAAGGACTATCCTAACAATTTGTTTTCCTTGTATTTCCTGCAGGATGCTCTCCTCCGACGTCTGGGCACAGAGCTGCGCAGTGT
This sequence comes from Phyllaplysia taylori, assembly GCA_032273245.1. NCBI lineage: Eukaryota > Metazoa > Mollusca > Gastropoda > Aplysiida > Aplysiidae > Phyllaplysia > Phyllaplysia taylori. Next base: position 18,061 of record JAUKPP010269260.1, read on the forward strand.
CTCTCACCAACCGTCCAGTGCACTCGATGACCTTACACATCTGGAGCAGATCATGACCGTTGAGGAGAATACCAAAGTAAGATGAGGCGGAGGGCAGCTAGGCACAGACATTTACCTTAGATATTGTCTTATGGCTACACACTGAATATCTGCATCTTTTGGCTGGAATTTTGTGACCCTCTCAGTCTGGGTTGGCCCTGACATGCAAGGTTGAAGTAACCTCTCTTTTAAATATGCTAACGTTGTAATGAGGGGCGTAAAACGAAAACCCAACAACCAACAACAATACTAGATTGATATTACTCAGCTTTACCTAATTAGCTAGTTAGAAATTACTTGTTTATTGAGGCACTAGCTTCTTTTGCTGTTTCAGCCTCTCAGTATTAACATTGAAGGAAGAAGAAGACACAGCTTTTGCGTACATTTAATAATGAGATCATCATTACAAACATCTGACAACTGTACTCATCATTGATTTTCCATCCTGTTTCAGACTCACTCACAGCCTAGAACAAGTTTCCCTGTGACGTCAGAAAAACGACGTCCCCCCACAAGATCGTCCTCTATGGATGACCTTGACCTGAACTACCCATACAGCGACTCAGACTCTGTTGGAGGTGGCTCCTCAGGCAGTTCCATCAAGAAGCTCCGCCCGACCCCGTACGTCAACAACCGCCCCCGATCTGCTGAGACCCTGGGCTCCGGTCAGCGTGCCCAGCGCGGGACCCATGCACACTCTCGCTGGGCCACGCCGGGTCTGCGAGTCCGGGACCTTCAGCAGTTGCCGGGGGAGGGAGTGTCTAGGGGTCAGTACGTGGCCATTGCTGACTACGACCCGGGTCTGTTCTCTCAGTCAGGCAGGCCTGGTTTGGAGCTTGCATTGAGGGAGGGAGATCATGTACTTATCTCAGGTTAGTATCTGATGCCGGGTTTTGCCTCATAGGGATGTTACATTTCTTTGTACGGTAGTAGGGAGAGATGGACGAACCATCTATTATTGCAATGACAGATTAAAAATATATTACTTATTTCAACAGTTATGCACACTTGCATATATTATGTTGAACAAGAAATGCAAAAGCAGTTCGCATACTAGAAATTTTGTGGTTTGGCTTTAGTTATATGTTAATACAAGGAATAATAATTTTGGGCAAAACAAGGTAATAAATAAGGATAAGCTTTGTTAGAAAAGGAAGGGAACAAAAGCAGAATGAGGAAGGAAAGAAAAGCAAAACCAAATGACAGAGGGGGAAGACATTTGCTGAAAAGAGCAAAAAGGATACACAAAGATAGACTAGGAATACCAAATTGTATTTAAATGTGCCACTGAAATTCTATTTGCCAATTACAAATGGAATTTTTTTTATCTATGACTTATCAATTTGAATAATCTGACATTTGAGAGGTTTGTTCTCACAACAGGAACATAAGCAACATTCGAGAGACCATGTACGTTTACACACTTTTCTTCTTTCTCTCCAGGATTAATGGACCAGTCCGGCTATTACGAGGCAGTGGTCAATGGCCGCTCAGGCCTCGTGCCTGCCAATTACCTTCAGCCATTACATCTTAATGGTCATCACGCCACCCACTTCAGTCCCAGAGGAGCTCATCTTGACCACAGTCCAGAGCAAGTGATGGATCTGTATCGGCGACTCCAACAGCCAAACATGACTCCAGGCCAGCCAGGACAAGGTAGGAGATTTTATATTTGTTTTAATATTGTGTATTGAAGGCTTAGTTTTAGAATCAGTACATTTTATGATCTCTGATGAGAAATATGGTATGGTCATTACTGTAGAGTAGGGCACTGAGAAAATAAGTAAGCTAATGGATTTGTTGTCTTTTGATTTTCTTGTTTATCGAAAATACAAACATTAAATTTGTGTAATTTTTTTCTGGTGTAAATCTTCACACTGAGTTCCATCAATTTCCAGTAGGAATTTTTAATGTTCAAACTGAAGTTACTTGTTTGCAAAAGGAATGGAGTTTAGTCAGGTATGGAGCACTCAATTTTGCAACCCCTAACAGATTGTTTCTATTACATTTTATTTTGAAGCATTGCTGTCTCATGAATGTTACTGTAGTTTACGCCAGCTTGTATCAAATAACAAAGCTAAGTGACTATGTTTGTGCGTCCACAGGTAACTTGACATCTTTGAGAAGCAACAGGCTAAACACATCTGTGCCGGCATCCAACAAGAAAACTGGTCCAGTACCTGAGCCTCCTCATCACCTTCAGATAAAAGGAATTGTGAGTGAGAAGAGCATTACGTTGTCATGGTTACCACCTCCCATGGACGGTCAGGGAAACAGCAACGGTGCCAAAGTTTTAGGCTATATGGTGAGTGAGCTTTTGAAGAGGAATTTCTAAAAGACTTTGTTTTACCATGCGCAGTAGAGGTCTGGTTGTGTGTGAACTGATATGACCTAGAATAGCGTTGTTTTTTTTACCTGGATTCTGTCAAACCTCAGGGGTTCAGTGAGCTCATCTCAGGAGTTCCAGCTGGAATCTTTCACTTGAAGATAAATGCATGCATTTTCATGAGTAGAACACGAATGTCAGGTATATATTCAGACCAGATTGATCTTTTATAGTTGGTGATTCTTTGCTATTAGATAGGGCCCGGAAGCTATAGATGCATTTTTAACCAAAAACACCACATCTGTATTGTAACTTTTTTAAAAATTTTGTCTTTGAGAAGGTGATTTTATTAATGGTACTTAAGGGAAAAGGTGTGTGGCACATATTTAACATACATTTGCATTCAATATCAGTAATTTTAAAATTTAAATTTTGAATATTATACTTGCTAAGACTAAGATAACATGTAAAACATCTGCATTAAGGCTTAATTTATGATGTTGTAGCTTGGTTGACATTTTCTTGGAATGACTCCAATGTGTTCTTTTGTCAGGTGTATCTGGATAACACTGAGTATGAACAGCTGTCCAGTGCCCGCCAGTGTGAAGTGGTCATCGAAGGCCTGACCCCAGACCGACCCCACCGTCTGGCAGTCCAGTCTCTGTGTGCAGGTGGTTATGCCTCACCCAGAGCTGAGCTGGTCTTTGAAGGAATGGTCAAGTTGGGTCAAGGTCCGATGGAAGGGGAAGGAGATCTGGACACAGATCTGTCCTCCGTGCTCAACAGCATCCAGTACAAGCGAGGTCACAAGAGAACGGTATGTATTGTTTTGTGTTTTTGTTGTTCATTTTTTTTTTTTGTGTGTGTG